>CAAKHC010000533.1:2720-123410 GCA_901007825.1 Macroramphosus scolopax
CAAATCACATCCCATTACCGCTGCTCTAAGCTATAAAAAAAGTGAAATAGGTCACACATATAGTTGGTTAATCATAATTACGCCTTTTGTTTCTGTACATGTACATGTGTACATAAATGACGTCAATGTGACAAACAGAATATATTTTTTCATACATTATGAAAGGTAGGTAAGTCTATCATGCCTAAATTAAGAGTTTAATCGTTTTAAGGCTAAAGATTTAAAATGCAGTTCAGTAGCTAAAATTGACCACTTGGTGGAGGAGTTGGACCAGTTGGGCAGCAAAGATAACAGTTTTTGATTCTATTCTGTGAACTTCTAGTTGAATTCACAATGTCCCCTATAGTGTTAGGCTGTGTGTTGTTGTGTGCATACAGCTGATTGTAAGTTAATATTTGTTAGAAAATACTTTCCTGTCTAAAAAAAAAGGTAGTAAGAAAGAAGAAATATTTAGGCTAAGTGTGAGAACGGATGAATTAATAGCTACAAATATATAAATTCCTGTAGAAAATGGAAGGAAGTTTTTTTTAGTTGCTGTTTTTTGTCGTGGCATGTTGGTTGTTTTCAGTATGTCTGTGCATAGCTTAGCCCCGCCCCCACCATGGAGCTCTACTGTGACGTCATTTGGTAGAGTGAAGTTTTCTCCTGCAGCTGAGTGGAAATTTATTTTATCAACAAGTAAGCCGCTCCAGAGGTTAATGTCGGCTATTCGTCGTGCACAGTGACCTACACTGGGAATATAAGGTGGACGTTTGTGGACCGTTTGGACGGAGAGCTGCAGGGATGGCGAAGAAGTCAACTCCAGGCTTCTTTGGAGTTTTTCTGTCTGCTGCGACTATTGCCATTATTACAGGGAGTCCCATCAGCGGTAATGTGTTTATTTACTGACATGTTTCCTTCGTTTCTAGCGGGATTTACTCGAGCTTTGTGTGAAGAGCCCAGCTGGCACACAGTGAAATGCCTCTGTATAGCTTTGTGAGGATTGCTTTAAAGACGCACAAGGAAAATACATTTGTTTGTAGGACCAGTGGATCCGCGCGTCTTTTTAACTAGACTGTTGTTGAGGAGCCCTAGTTCAACATGCTGACAAGCATTTGTTTTTTTGTTTTGTGGCATTCAATGCATTTATATAACATTCATATTTGTAAAGTTATAATTGAATTTAACTCTTTAAATATAATTTGAATGGAGCCTCTCAGGTGATAATTATGAACATTTTTGTTATCGTGGCCACAAGAGAATAACACATGGGAACTCGATAGATTAGGGATGTATTGTGGTACAGCAGCAGAGTCACGGGCATTGCACGAGACAAGTAATAAACACAACATATAACCAGAGGAAAATATAAAAATCTGCCTCTGGTTCCATTACCTCCTGCCTATGAAATAATGACCACAGGGAACGAGGTTGTTAAGTCGTGACGTCACTTTAAATAAGGCCATGGAGTAAAATCATTTTTATCTCTTTCCCTCTTATAATTATCTTTTGGACACGTAATGATCTCTTCCCACATATTGTTACTTTGTGGCCATGGAATTTTTTTTCCTACAAATGTGACCTTTAGGGCTTCGTAGTTTTTAACTGACATGTTGGTAAATTAAAACATTGTTCAACTGACAGAAATTGTATTATAAGGCACAAATGTGTTGATTTTCGATATTTCTCTGATCTATATACTGTATAGAATATGTTTGGATTTTGGTTGAACAAAAGAAGAAATAAGAAGTTACAGTATAGTATAAGGTCTAGTTTGGTCACTTTGGATGTGTCACACAATTTGAGCGTCTGACACAATTCTCTCAGACTCTCAAATATAAGCTCATCTATGAACCGAACTCTGTCAACAGACCAGCAATCCAGGACCCTGTTACGCCGACCCCCCAGGACCTCTGAGCCTCTTGTGATCCTGAGCCATGCTTCAAAGGTGTATCTGAGCCCGGATGAGCTCAAACGGCTGCATTTCAAGCCAACTATTGGCTCCATACAGCTGTCAGAGGGTCATGAGGCTAAGTTCAACTGCTCCATCGACATACCCGATGTCCGACTGGAGCCCACCATCATGTGGGTGAAGAGAGGCCAGGATCTGGCTGCAAACATGCAAGTAGTGATCAATGAGCTCCAAACCATCACAGACGGGATTACTACTCTCCTCTCCACTGTCAGGTGTGTGACATGTGTTATGTGAACAAGTGAATGGCAGCCAGATTATCGATAAGTATCCTCATGAACTGTATAACAGCATTAACCAGGTGCAGAGGGTGGATGCTGGGGAGTACCGCTGCAGACTGAGCATCAGCAACATGTTGGTGGAGTCTCAGCCCATCACTATCGAGGTGGAAGGTGAGATTCAGCGTGACGCAGGCATTCCCATCTTCTACATGTTTGTTGGACTTTCACACTCATTTCATTTGTCCGTAGGTCTACCGTCATTTATCCAACAACCAGAAGAGAGGAACGTAACGAGGAACACACCTTTCACGCTGTCTTGTGAGGCAGTGGGACCTCCAGACCCTGTTCAGATCCGCTGGCTCCGTGATGGATTAACTGATAGTGACTTTCATAACTCTCCCAGCAGCTACTCTGTGTCAGGTGAGTGTCTGACTAGTGATTGATGAATCAGATTATTGGCACATCTCAGCAACAAGGGTCACTGCCAAACGGCTCTTCATTAAGTACCACTTCTAGATTTTATAATTCAGACACATTTATTGATGTTTTGGCTTTGTTCCGGTGTGTGTGCCGCAGATCTGTCTGTTGATGGACTCCAGACACCCAAGCAGATTTGAGAACACACAAAAGTAAAAAGAGCTTCCTGTTTTTATAAATGTAGTGAGATGATTCAAGATTGTATTTAACACATATGTGATAGGATCATCCTGTTATTCTGTCTTCTCTTTATTTAGCCAATAAGAAGACGAAGAGTAAAAAGCTCCCAGTATTCACTTAAAGAAGCAGCAACCCGACATTACTCTTAATGACACTTTAAATCTGACAAAAAAGAAGTTCAAGATTCGCTAGTAACCACACTTGAATAAGAAGTTGTTAGTTCATTCATCCCAAATGTGTAAGAGAGTTCTAATAAGTGATATCCTCTTGTAGAAACACTTTAATTTAAGGTTGTTCCTTAAAACTCTCATTGATCTGGTTTGAGTAATTGAAGTTCTTTTTTAAGCGCCATGTGTCTGCTTGTGTTTTTCGAGTAAAGAGGACTCTTATTTCTTTACTAGAAGAAGGTCTCTTATAAAAAAGGTTGTTAAAGAAGCGCACTAGAAAAACCAAGATATATTAAACCAATTAATTGGTTTCACATTGATTGACCTTCCTCTCTGACTGAATGTGGAAACAGTCCTCACCAGAGATAACGGACTGTCACAACGGAGACCAAGAATGCTGATCCTTACTCAGCTAGCATCAGTTTGTTAGTGGTTTCTATTCTGCATCGACCTCTGCTGCATCAGCATCGACACCCTGCTGACTACAATGTGATTTATCGCTATGGTTGGTGTCACTGAGGCCTCTGGCGGTCTCACCGCTGAATGTTTAACAGCCATCATTCACACGTGGACAGCGCTTTTTGTAACACCGCTCGAATTCTGAAAATAAGGTGACGCAGGGGAAATGACTCATTTCGGGAAATTGCAGCACTTGCTGTAATTCATGATGTATGAATGGATTTGTATTTGTTACACAATTTAAAATGGTCCATCACCCATGGGATTAAGAATAATACTAATAATTTCTTGAGTGGCATCAAAGCAGGGCTTCAACTGACAGCTAGTTTCATCATCCATTAATCCATTGATACATCTTAAACTCACTTGATCAGTTATCAACATAGGTGTTAATTAATCAAATCTTACAATTGACTCACTAATAAATCTTTCAACATCTTAAGCTCCACATATAATTTCTCAGTGTATATAAAAGTCCTTCACCAGTTGTAAGAAGGGTGAACGTTTTATATGTATGTTACTTTGGGATGGACTTCTCTTTTGCAAAACTTAAAGAATTGTTGCTATGTCTAGTATGTATTCTCCCTTCAGGGCCTCACACAGCCTCTCTTTGAGGACCAACATTTATTATGAGAGGCATAACCTCTCTGCCCTGTATACTCAAGCCCGTCATTTTCAGCTGGCCACAGGCTAAGGACTCCCGCTGCCGCCTGTGAGCGTTGACACAGCCAGTAGCTGAGGGGGTTAAAGGTTTAGAGCTGTGCACCGGTCCAACATGTGCAAGGGCCAGTGAGGGGATGGAGGGTTGTACAGAGAGCCTGTTCGGGGGTTGGCTCCGCGGACAAAGACCCCATTCACAGGATGGCCCACTACCCAGCAGGGAGGGGCACGCTGCAGGCTACCAGAGCTCTGTGTTAAATATTTACACAACAAAACAGTGCAAACCCACTCTTCTATGTATTTACCTCATGCAAATATAAGCTTTCCTCTCAAGGCTGAACTCTTTGATATTATTAAAGGGATTTGGTTTGTATGTCAGTGGAATCATTAGCGTGCAGCCATAAATCTGGGATTTATAGAAATGAATAAGAAAGTCAACAACTGTTTCTTTTTTAATTGGAGACGTTTCTAGCATAGTGAAACGTAAGTACACTGATTGTGGGACATAAAGAGTGAAAAGTTCAGGCCTTGTTGTAACTTATAATGGTAGTTTGTGGCCATATTGGCTGCTTGACTATAAAAATGAAAAATAACTATCCCTGCAGCTCAGGAAGATGGAGTTTTCCCAAACCTGGTAATTACAGGCCGCTGCATCCACACTGCAGGACATACACAGTCTACATTTGGATGCACCAACCACATGTCGTTGGTGGGCGATAATGTGCAGGTTCCCATGAAGATTCTAAGAGACACTGGAGCTTGGATTTGTTCATTCTTGGGTCTGTGCTGCTGTTTACTTCCAGAACTGATGCAGGTGGCTGTAGAAATGTACTTGGTATGGGTTCCGCCTGATTGCTTGCCTTATTGCACCATGTGAGCGTCGGTTGTAGTCTTGTTCAGGGGAGGTAGCAATCAGTGTCTTTCCCGATTGCCAGCGGTTTTTCCATCGGTGCTGCTAGTTGTGCAGCACGGACTGTCGTGGAGTCAAAGGGTTCGGACTTGAAAGTTTCATGGTCGGTTGACAAGCTAGCAGGTTCTCAGCCAGAGTTAGCAGCAGAACAGAGGGCAGATTCCTCGTTAATTGAGCTGTTTGACAAGAAATGGAAAAATAACATCTCTGCAGCTGAGAGTTTTCCCAAAGTTGATAATTACAGGCTGCTGCAGCCACACTGCAGGTTATACACAGTCTACATTTGGTTTCACCAACCACATGCTGCCCTGAATTTGCTGTATTCCCTCCATCATTTCTGATGTTTATCTGGATGGCCAACCACTGTTTTGTTTACTTTTAGTTTGGTTATCTTGTGATGAACTCTGAAAGCAGAAATGTCAATGTATGGCTTGGATTCACTTCCTTTATACCTAAAACACAGGAGGTCAAAAGAATGTTTATTCTGCCATAACATTCAGAAACTGAAAACTGCTCTGTCTTTGACCTTAAAAGGAAACCTGCAATACTCAATTGCCCATTCGTCGGTTCAACTTCTTGAGAGACACTTGATTGGTCTCGCTCAGCCTCTTAGCTTTCGCTGAACTTTTTTGCAAGTGATCTACTTTTGAAATCACCTTTAGAAAGAGACCTTTTTACAGCCAGCATGGACAGTGGTTGTAGTGATCCATACCTATTTCATCATATATAATAATCTATAAACCTTGTTTTTTTTTTTTTTTTAAAAACTGATTTACACCAATATTATTGTAGAGTGTGTTGGTTTAACCACTCTGCCAGCATAAAACTCTCGACTGTTGTGATTTATTAGCTCCTGACCTTGGAGATACTCATTGTTTTACTTAAATGCTGTTTAACATCTATTAGCATTACGCTCAGTCCCAAGGAGCCACTGATTTGAGTATGTTATGAATATACTGATCATTTTGGAACGTGGTCATGAAGACTTCTTGCCCTTTTCTTCTTTGCTCAGATACAAGAATAACTAGTTAAAGTTGTGGCTTGAGTAAAACCTGCTCATTTCCCATTATGCCTCTGCCATGTGTTTCTCGTGCAGTTTAAAGTGAGGCATGTGACAACTGCACTTGCACTGCTTGGTTGGAAATCTGCTGATGTGTTTTGCACGTTTCTCTCAAAACCTCAAAACCATTTGTCTTGTGCAATTCTGATCCATGTGATTCAAACTTATGTTATCTGTCGTGATGTTCTTGTTTGACTGAGGCCCGATTTCTTTCTGAGGTGGAGGAAGTGTGCAAAAAGTGAAGCATTCTTTATCTTTGTGCTCGTGAGCAGCGAAGGTCAAGACACTCTGCAGAACGTAAACAAACATTCAGAGTTGCTTCCAGTAATCTCTCTGAGGCTGTGTTGCGATGGGCTTTGAGTGAAGGTTTCCGAAATAGAGACACTGGAAAACCGAGCACAAAAGGGACATTATTCTGCAGCTCAAAGGCAGTAATTGTATGACAAGGAAAAGACATCCAGCCAAAGGATTGTTACCAAAAAACAGTGGAGAGGCTCAGTTTGAGCTTACTGCATGGCACTGAACTTTTGAAATATGATAAAGGAGTGAGTCATCCTAAATCTGTTTTCCTATTTAATCTCGTCACACCTCACTTTTCCAGTTAAGCTGACATTGCAACCCAGGTTACCACGTACCTTTCACACAGGAAAATGAAACTTGATTTGAGATATGAAAATGTTTCTTCATTTTCCAGCACCGTCATGAACTGAAAATGACTTCATGTCCAATGTGTCTGTTGCAGGTGTGGACAAATACACGCAGTTCAGTTGTGAAGCTTACAACAGAAAGGGGGTCAGTACATCCAGGGAAGCAAACATCAACATAAAAGGTAAAAGTTTAGCATCCGAGATAGTGTCTTGCTGTGGCAGCTGATCATATTCTTCATGTTAGGATAGTTAATAAGGTTTTTGTGGTGTTCTGTAGTGCTACCCAGTCCTGTGTCTAATGTGACTGTGATGGGGAGGCAGTCCAGTAAGTTCATGCTGAGCTGGACCCCGGGACATGATGGCTTCTCTCCGTTCACTAAATGCCACATCAGGGTAAGCCTCAGATTTAGACAGACAGTGTTGCTGTTTATTGCAAATTGATCCTCACGTGTTCTCTGGGCCATCTAAGGTGAAAGAGGTGAGTCGGAGGAAAGGAGAGGTGACTACCACCAGGTTCATCAACGTCACTGTGCCGCCGTTCCAGTATGAAGTCCCTGGGCTGCAAGCCATGACGTGTTACAACATGAGCGTTTCCTGCAGCAATGAAGTGGGGACCTCGCCTGTCACTCTTTGGATCCAGAGCAACACTACAGAGGGAGGTGTGTGAGTACCTCAGGAACAATTTAATGTTGGGAATGTGTTGGTGATAAAGCAGCGAATCTGTGGTTCAATATAAAGCAGATGCAACATCCATCTCCAAATCTTCCTGTCTGACTGAACTTAGATGGCTGAAATATTATTCGTCTTAAAATCCACTTTGTGTATCTTCTTTCCTGAACCTTTGTTTTATGCTTCTGCGTCTTTCATCATAGTGGATGTTTAGGTTTCCGGAATGTGGCCCTATATAATTAGCCTGGTTTGTCACCCAAAATATAAGCTGTCCTGCGGCAGCAGCATGTAGTAACTTGAATCTGCTATCTACTCAGATCAAGTTTTCCCTCATGTCATGGGCACTAAATAGCTGTTTTCCTGAAGGATCACATAGGAAATAGGAGTGGTCACACTGAGTTCTGACTGGGTGGAGCTGCAATCAATTTCCTTCCTAAAGCCACTGTGGGGGATATTTTTGTTGTAAGATTCAATGCACTGTCTTGCGCTGTGGCAGGAAGTGACCACATACCAAACCGTAATCAAAGAGTTAACCATCTAGAACAGCGAGTATGACTGTCGATGCGGCAGACATGTTTCATAAGATAACCTTTGAACCATTTTTGATAGCGAAGAGCTTCTGAGCAAATTTAAATGTTGCCACTACGTCAACCAGGGCTGACAAAGTGTCGACAGGACATATGCCTCCTGGATTTTGAGATAATATCTGGCATCTAGAGAGGCTTTTCTGCCTCTTCCACCATTAGATGGGTGCTATCCCTCATATATTCAGATCTAATTCTTGCTTTAGCAGATCTACTAAAAAAGAATTCATAGTTGAAGCCAAAAGGCATCCTGGACAATATGCAAACTGACTCACTGACTCTATGTCCCGGCATGTCTATGTCCATGTTGGCTTTAAAGGGTTAAAAAGGTTTGCATCCTTTATAATGACTTGATCTAGTCATCATGTTAATCCCTCTGTTATCCATTTCTTGTCACGTTCTCAGTGCCTTCAGTGTATCCCCGAAATGTCACTGTACAGCTGAACGAGTCATGGCTGGTGGTCAGGTGGAAGCCTCCTCCGGATGATAAGATCAACGGCATCCTACAGGGTTATGATGTTGTTGTCAGACATGGGACGCATGTGAGCAAGGTGAGCACATCAGCAGCACAGTGATTATAGATTTAGCTGGCATATATACCAGTGCCCTCCTCTCAAATCAGATGCCCACACTCATAGTTTCAGTCCATATTTCACCCTTTCCATAAACCATAGATAACATGTCTTATTATGTTTCAACAATAGTGTTTTTTTTTTCCTGGTTAAAAGCTGATGTGTATTTTTCACGCTACGAATAACAATGACTGATAAGGCAAGTACGAAAGCAGTGAGTCTGAGGTATTTGAAATATGTGACCCCTTCTTTGTCCTGCCCACTGAACCAGATGTCAGCTTCTTTGATAGCTGTTTTTCCACTTCTCCCAAGAGTCAACAAGGCAGAGAAAGTCATTAGCTTTCTCTTCCATTAGAGTCTTAGCTCTCTAAGAATGAGCCCAGTTTAAATTGAATGACAAGTAATTGTTTAAATATCTGGTGCATTATTCCATGATGAGGTGTCTGCAGCGGTGCACTGCATTAGTGCCGTCTAGGACAATAGTGTGCTTCCCGTCTTTCCTGTGTTGGAAGTTCACGGAAACTGATGGTGTGAAAACTCGTAATCTGTGTTTTTCTTCATTTGGAATGAGGACTTGAGTCATCAAGAGTGAATGGAATACGAATACAACAGGATGTGTACTGTAGGTCCA
Source organism: Macroramphosus scolopax (assembly GCA_901007825.1). Classification (NCBI taxonomy): domain Eukaryota; kingdom Metazoa; phylum Chordata; class Actinopteri; order Syngnathiformes; family Centriscidae; genus Macroramphosus; species Macroramphosus scolopax. The sequence continues at coordinate 11,909 of CAAKHC010000533.1, forward strand.
AATATCCTTTGGCCTGTCCAGTCAGGTGCTGATGTCATTGCACACAAAGGCTTTGTAATCCTAGCAGTTGCTGGAATTGTCTGTAAGGGCAACTAATTTAATCCTTAAACTACCCACCTGCTCCTCTAAAATACCCCTAAATGGAACAGTAAGAATATTTAAAAATTATATGATTAAAAAGCTAATTGCTTATATAAACTTGTTGGGCGCCTCAGACATGGTTGACCATTACTCATGGGTTCAGCATGACCCGTCAGACTGTCAGCACATTGGTAAAGCAGAGGAACCCCAGATGGTACCCGGCGCTGTTGTGAAACGCTGGGCTTTGTCTATCACATGTTCCCTCACATTGCAGCGAACAAACTTATCCTGAAAGTTCGTCTCCTTCCCCTTTTTCATGGGGACTTTCTTATGGTACTCTCCAGTACACAGTTCAATGGGATTTTTCAAAAAAGGCTTCATTCTGTAAATGATACAATGCTTTCATTTTTGTTTTTATGTTGTGGTGCATTAAGTGGGAAGGAGAACAAATGTCAAAGGAACATAATGACAAAAAGGCCACAACATGCAGCAAAGCTGTTGAGCTCCTTTTGAGATTTGTATGAATACTAGAGTTGTTGCTGATCCTGCTTTTCCACAAGAGTGCTATTTAAACTGCGACCTATGATCTCCTCTGACATTACCTGGTATAATGATTAAACGATTGGGATCATGGCACTGATGTATCTCTGCTGTGTGTTGTTCAGGTCCACAGTTACACCACCATGGCCTTTGTAGCCGTGCAAGAATTCAACACAAGCTACAGTGTGGAGGTGGCTGCATGCACGCAGGCAGGGAGTGGAATGGTCAGCCCACGAGTCTGGCTGTTTGTGCCAGAGGACAGTAAGCGGGACCTATTGATTTATCTTCTCATCTTTATGTCTGGAAAACTGTGGACTTCATTACCTCGTCCAGTTTTATTTGTGGATTAAGAACTGCATCAACATAACAAGCTTATAATGTCTTCTGTGCCACAGGAGCAGCTTTTCAGTCTAAAACACATGATGATGTCATAGAGATGTCATCATGTTATCTCACCTTGAAGATTATAAAAGATAGAAAGCCTGGGTAGCAAACCGGGCATGTTTGTAGGATGTGGGCATTTATCAGACAGGAAGGGGAAAGTAGGAAGTTGCATCATGGGAAATGTAAAGTTCATTGTTGGAGTTTGACCCGTACCAGCGACTTAAGATCAGGTCTATACTATACAGTTATGGTTCACATATAACACATGTATTGTCAGTCCCTCAATGTTATAAGAGTCATGGTTAATCATTTGATGGCCCCTGAAGACACACTGATCAACAGGGAAATCAGAAAGGGAAATTTGCACGATATAATTTAAGACCAGCTCGATATGAGTTAATAATAAACGGTCATGGCGTTGCATTTCCACAATATCTGTATACAAGTTACTGTCATGTTAATTTGGGGATTCAAAATATGTTGGCATGAATTTCTGTAATGTTCTGTCTCAGAATCGGTCCCATCACCATCCTCCAGCCCCGAAGCCGGGATCCCTGACTCTGTCAATGTTGTCCTCGGCGTGGCGTGTGGCTTCTGTCTTTTGCTTCTTATCCTCTGGGTGGCTATCTGTATACACAACAGGACTTCCGACTCTTGGTTTGGGTATGCTTAAACTCTTCTTTGCAAACCATAAAGTTGATCTCATCATCAACGTGAAAGTGTTATTGTTTTATCTATGAAATGGCTGCAAAGCGCTGGTTTTACTTTTCGCTTTCCTCTTCAGTCATTTCTTTGATTTGATTTGATTTGATTCGGGGTTGAAGTTCACATTGGATCCGCTTCTGGAAGTGTTAAGTAATCTTTATCCAGTCATGAGCCTTAGTAGGACTTGAAAAGCTGAATTCTTCCGTCCGGACTCTGTTAATAAACTGTATTTCCTTCCTCTTAATCATCATTGCCAATACAATACCCATACAGCTGTTGGGATTAATAACCGTGCAGCTGCAGGTGATGACAACAACCAGCTGTTGAATCCATTTTTATGAAGTCTCTGACTCAGACTTGCCACTCAGGATACCGACAGGAATGTGTCACCGCTTGCTGCTCAGAAAGGAAAACGATATGTGACCCCAGAGTCAGGAAACAAACAGCCCAGCGGGCTTCCTCATTATGACAACCTTTTCTATTGTATCTCAGCCTATGTATATGTGATTACTACAATGTAATGACGTATTCAGAGAATGACAGCGCTGATGCCTCTCTTTCCTTTTTCATCGGCTCCCCCTGCAGGCGGTTGTTTGGAAATGGAGAAAAGCCTCTGCCAATCGTAGAGTACAACGCTCAGAGATCTTACAATCGATCGGCCGTGGGAATCACACGTGAGTTCAAAGACATCATGGTAGTAAAATACATGTAGGTATATGTCATGTGGCTCCGTTATCAGCTGTAAAAACTACATGTGAGTGATGTCTGTCTGCAGTCGGGAACCTTGGTGTCAGTGAGGAACTCCAGACCAAACTTCAGGATGTGATGGTCATGAGGACCTTGCTCTCCATCGGAAAGGTTCTTGGAGAGGGTGAGCGAACAATTTCATTTCAAGAAACATCACAATGACGCCATGTCGGTCTAGATAATCCCACTCTTGTAAATGTCGTATGAAGAGTCTGTTTTATTTCCTACCAGGTGAGTTTGGCTCTGTGGTGGAGGGACGTTTGAGACAACCTGATGGGACATCAGAAAAAGTTGCTGTGAAGACGATGAAATGCAAGTATTTTATTATTCAACTGATAGTTGAATCATTCATGAATGCTAAAGCAAGAATTTTTATTTACTGTTCTTGTTTGAACTGTTTCAACAGTGGATAGCTTTTCACAAAGAGAAATTGACGAGTTCCTGAATGAGGCGGCCTGCATGAAAGATTTCAACCATCCTAATGTCATCAGACTGCTCGGTAGGACTGAACACCTCTTTTATGTACTGTAGAATATCACTACTCTTTATGTAAGCAGTGCATCCTCACTGAGTGTGTGTGTCTGTGTATTGATGGGTTCCCTTTAGGTGTGTGTCTGGAAACGGGTTTAGGACATTTTCCCAAGCCCATGGTCATCCTGCCATTCATGAGATACGGAGATCTGCACAGCTTCCTGCTGCGCTCACGCCTGGGCGAGAGTCCATTAGTAAGAAATCAGACTGTGAAATACTGTATTCATCAATACCAACAGATCTAATCTAATCAACATGATCATTAATAATGACTTATATTTTGTTTTTTACGCAGTTCTTGCCAACTCAGACTCTCCTGAAGTTCATGATAGACATCGCGTTGGGCATGGAGTATCTCAGCGGGCGTAACTTTCTGCATCGTGACCTGGCTGCTCGTAACTGCATGTAAGCTGTTGTATTGTATTGTCGGCCATTGGTGATATATCAATAGTTTCTTATGAGGTTCATGTGTTTAACTATTTCTGCTTGTGTTAAGTCACTTCCTTCTCTCTCTCCCAGGCTGCGCGATGACATGACAGTGTGTGTGGCAGACTTCGGGTTGTCTAAGAAGATCTACAGTGGAGATTATTACAGGCAGGGAAGAATAGCCAAAATGCCTGTGAAATGGATAGCAGTGGAGAGTCTGGCAGACAGAGTTTTCACTGTAAAAAGTGATGTGGTAAGCACATCCAACCAACTGTCAGTTGTATACCGTTGAGATACAATCAGTACACTTCCCAGTAAAAACAGTGACTGCTTGCACTGTGCAGGTCCTTAAAGAAGAACACACCCTATCTGTGTCAATGCAGTCTCTGCTCATTACTGTACATGTGTTAGTCAGCTGAATTTGTGCAGAATTCATTCTTCAGACTTCCTTTTTTATGTTGTGGTAAAGTTTGACGAGCATGTGGTCAGTTTTAGGTTCACTTCTGCAATTTTAGGAAATTAAACAGTTCATAATGCATTATAGAAAAATTAAAAAAAAAATTCCTGAAGTGTCAAGTAAAAAACATATTTTGGTTTGGAATATTAAAATTAAATCTAGAATTCAGTATTAAAACCAAAGAGGCTGGAAAGCAGAGTTCTCCAGCCCTGCATATTTTAGTTCTAACACACCTAATCAAATGAACGAGTCGTCATCAAGCTCTGCAGAAGCCTGGTAACGAGCCATTTATTTGAATCAGGTGTGTCGGAGCAGGGAGACATACGTTATACGTTCACATCTCACAAACGCTTGTGCATTGCAGTGGACTGAACACACATAAATAAAGTTCATCTTACGTCAATATTTCGTGTTGTCATGCAGTGGGCGTTTGGTGTAACCATGTGGGAGATCGCCACACGAGGCATGACGCCGTACCCCGGCATCCAGAACCACGAGATTTATGACTATCTCCTTGAAGGTCACAGGCTGAAGCAGCCAGCAGACTGTTTGGATGACCTGTGAGTTATTTCTCTTATTTTCTTAGATTTTTTGGATGTCACTTGTATATTTTCGTGCATTTTTTATTAATGTTGTTGGACATTTGGAAAAACAAAGCTCTGCCTCAAATGCAGGGAAGTCATGACAATATTAGAAATTTGTGTGAACCCTGATGTAGTTGCTTTGCACTTAAGTAGAAATCAGCAGTCTCAATAAAACTAAATTGCTCTTCTAACCACTGCTATTTGTCATCGGTAACAGATGTATAAGCTACAAATATTGTATTTTGGAATGTATGCTTCAATTATTTTTTGTATGGATCCAAATAACAGGGTTTAAAAAATGTATCAAGATCAATCGGATTTTTTTTGTTCACCTTTACCTAGGTATGACATCATGTACAGCTGCTGGAGGGCTGATCCTCTGGACCGACCCCTCTTTCCCCAACTGCGAGAAGTTTTGGAAAAACTAACAGAAAAGCTCCCGGAGTCTTCCAGCAAAGACGATATAATCTATATTAACACCAGCTTCCCTGAGGAGGACCCCGATGGAGAAGCCCTGCAAGCTGAGCATCCTGTGTTCAGCTCCTCCCCTTCCTGCAGCCGCCTGGCAGCAGAAAACTCAATAGTTACTGCAGACATTCACGGGAGCATGGAGGAGGAAGATGGTGAAGACGGAGATCGTTATGTGGTGGTTATTTCCTCTGCTGCCTCTCTGAGATCTCCAGCAATGGACACTCCTCTTCTGGCAGGAGATGCTTTAAGTCAGGCGAATGGAAACACGGTTACTAATGTGACCGGGACAGACCACAACTCGTGTGACACTTCTCTCCTACTGTAAAGATTGGTACCCACAAAGGGAAAACTGTTGTAAATATGTCATGCTGTGGTTCATCAGTACTAAACATGTTGCTTTGTTGCACTGCGAACACCTTGACATATCCTAATATGGACTACTATTTAAGCTTTATGTGTCCAAGCCTGCATGTGTCTTCAGTGTCAGGAATATTGCTGTCTGTGTGTGCCAACATGAAATACTGCATGTTGAAGCACCTGTTCCTATAAGCTTAAGATTCACTGAACTGTGAAGTTGTTTACTGTATGGAATGCTGTGTTTTAATGTAAATATTGAAATGTATAGAGCATTGAAAGGTTATCTGGTATACTGTAAAAATAAATAATTTATAGACTCTTTCATGATGGCGTTTTCAAAGTTTCATAGACCTTTCAAAGAAGTTACCACGGTGGGAAAGTATTACATGAAAAGATAAGTTAATTAGGATAAAATCACAAGTAAAGCCTATTGCAAGAATTACACATGTTTTTCTGTAAAGCAACTTACACAAGTTGCATCAACAGAAAATCAGGACAGTCAAATGTAGATGAGAAATAAAATGACAAACATAAATATAAATTAACCATAAACTAAAACATAAATAAGGGTATTTACTTTAAATCTAAAAAATTGACTGTAAAACTTCTTTTACTGCTAATGTATGGTGATTTATTTTGACCCAACAGGGAAAAGTCCCCAATTTACAGACAGCATTGGCCAGGAATAACAGTAGAATGTAACAGTTACAATCATTTAGGCAAAGCAAAATATACAGTGCAAACAAAAAAGCAGAAATGTATCTACTTTCGATTAAATTAATTTATTTTCAAACTATATCAATTTTGTGAGTTGCCTCTGACTCGAGTCTACGTCAGCTGACGCGTTGCCGGCGCCTCCTACTGGGAAGTGGTCAGTCCCACTAGCAACATGGCTGCGGCAGGTATGATGAGGACGTGGAGATGGCCGCTCATTGGAAGTTTCTATTCATGGACAGTCCTTTTTCTACTTTTACTCAGTTCCATAAATACGATTTTTGCAGCACCAGAGACAGGGCTTTGGAAAATCACAGTTGTAAATGTAAGTATCTAATTGAAAGCTATTGCGTAGCTAGCGTTAGCTATATTATCCCTGTTATGCTAGCTTACTGTCAGCTGGGAGTGTAGTGACAGTCGTGTAACCCGTATGACAACAATCATATAAGGTTAACGACTCCATTCATGCTGCTGGTCTTACTTGATATTGATAAAGTGTTTCTACGAGAGGAACCGACTATGTTGTTGGGTAACGTTAACTAGCTGGCTTCAGCTTGACAGCTGTTTCTCTGAGCTACTGGGACAAACCCACCACTTCAACTTGTTTGTCTACATTTCCGGCCATCTTTCTGCACTCTACACTCAAGTTTAACAGTACGTTAAAGTTGACTTGGTCTGTGCTTTATCACCAATCATCACACATCCTCTTTTACATAACATAAGATCCCTCTGAAAGTTGATCTTGATGTATCAAACCTGAATTGTGAAGCCCAGCCTCTTGAGTTTCGGAGTTAAGGCTCTGTTTCTAGACTTATTTCACTCTTCCAAGGAAAGCTTTAAAGCCTTGATCAATAATTCAAGTGTTGAGATGTTTCGGGTTCCCTCTGTTGTCTCTGTCTCTAGTTGCAGAGGTACGTGTGCAGGACAGCAGGATAGTAATCTGCATAAGTTGCCAGTCTAACATGAAAGACATACAGTCCCAGTATTGAAGTGACTGATTCACCTGACATGCAGGACTTTTGCTACCAAATAAACACTGTCATAACACAGACCCAGCAGGGGTCAGGTTGGGTTTCGACTCTATCATGCCTTAGTGATTTGGCAGCTCACCAAACTAATAACACATTCATTAAAAACTCATTGGACGTTTATAAGAATAATGACCTGCTGCTGCCTACTGCATGAACATCATGTACTCTTCCACAGACCTCAAGACCACTGATGTTAAAGAAGTCCATGTACAAAGACACTGACATTGAATTGAATGGTAAGACATGGAAAATGTGCCCTTGACCTTTCACAAACACAACAATCCTTTTTCATCGCTTTAATTGATCATCACTTGCGTGTTCAACTTTCAGTTCCGTTTTGTGGCTGTCCTGAGGAAGTGACGTTCACCATTCAATGGTATTTGAAATACTACCCCTGTCATAATGAATTCAATAATATTGAAGTAAGTATGTGAAGTCGATACTGATTGTCTATGCTTGATGCGTGGTGAGCGTCATACTGACAGGAGAAATGCTGAATTGTGACTGTTGTCGTCTGTAGGAAATGTATGAGCAAACCCCTCTGAGTCGTGGGCAGGGCCTGGATCCAAATCCCCTCGTACAAGGAGAGTTCATACAACATAATCACAGCCACATAGTGTGTAACAGTGGACAGCGCTCCTTTCCCATGCTGAAAGTAAGTTTGTCACATTTAGGGATCCCTCGTTTTATCGCACTTCAGATATTCTTTTATTATTCAGATTTCTTTGTTTCCCTGGGACAAGAAATAATAACTTAAACAAAATAATAAACAAAAACATCCACTATCGGCCCTATTTTTATTTAAACATTGAATATCAGCTGGAAATGTAACAATCGGTGCATCCCTAGCAACATTACACTCGTCAGCATGGTCACAGACTCCATGTGGTGGTATTTATTATCTCTCTACATCCAGTAACTGCCTGTGTTTTCAGAAAGCCAAGGCAGAACCACGTACAGTCCATCCACCTGTCCCGGGTGAAGTGCCGGTAAGTTTAGTTGAAGATTTGTAAGTTGTGAATTTCTCTGTCGGGATTAATAAAGTCTTCCAAAACAAAAGGGAGGAATAATAAACAACAAAAAATAATTGGCCAATACTTCATAAAGTTTAGTGCGTTGTTTATTTAACTTGTTTAAAGCCAACACAAACATTATTTATGATTTTGTAGGAACAACAACGAAACAGAGTTACTGATAAGTTACAGTCATTAGTGACAGCAGTGTGTATGTTCAGTAAACCCTGAAATATGTCTGTAATACTGCAGGATGAAAATACAACCAGATGGATGACTGAGGAGTATGATAGCAGCAAAATGAAGAACAACAGTTTGGATATCAAAGACAACGTCATTGCCACCACATGGAAGGACGGGCCTTACCTGCTGGTTGTTAAGATTGTGTCCAATAAACAAGATGCCGGCTGGAATTTAACAGGTGAGTTCTTTTAAACAGATGGTTGCATCAGCAGCAACTAGTATAATAACAAATATATAACATATACATTCTTAATGTGTGTAAAATATTGTTATGCTTCATTTATGTACTGTTGGGATTTTGTCTTCTAGTTAATGTGGTGATGAAAGGCAACCATGGTTACATTTCTATCACCGAATATCCTCTCATGATCGTAAGTCTTCAACTAATGATTACATGTTTGTTAGAAACAGCAATTACCCATCTGTTATTTTTTGGGGTTGGTACATGATATAAACAATACAGGGGCAGTTCACCTATAAATCATATCTCTATTCTGCCTAATAGAATCAAATCCAAAATATTAACTTTGTGGATTTTCCAAAGTTTCTCTTAATTGTGGTGCCGAGCCAATAAAGGACAATCGCTCCCATGTGTGATGTGCTAATCCCTCACTGTGTGTTTGTAGTTCTACATGATCATGTGCGTGGTGTATATCTTGTACGCCCTGCTGTGGTTTATCTGGGCGGCCTGCTACTGGAAGGATCTGCTGAGGATCCAGTTCTGGATCGCAGGGGTCATATTCCTGGGGATGGTGGAGAAGGCTGTCTTCTGCGCCGAATATGAAAACACCAACACTTTCGGCGCTGCGTGTGAGACTCTACTAGACATTACAAAAATATTTTTTACCTTCCTCATGTGAGCTTGTCATGTGAATGTTTTTTTAATATCACGGTTCTCCTGATTCTGTGGCCTTTAGCTCCAGGACTGTTGATCTTTGCCGAGCTGGTCTCTGCCCTCAAGAGAACTTTAGCTCGATTGCTCGTCATCATCGTTAGCCTTGGCTATGGCATTGTAAAGTATGTATATCAGTGCACACTGCTACTGGTTTTTAATTCTCAATTATTGTGCAATCAGGCACTAAACTCTTTTTTTTCTTTCCTTCTAGGCCTCGATTGGGGACAGTAATGCACCGAGTGGTTGGGCTCGGTGTTCTCTACTTTGCCTTTGCCAGTATCGAAGGTGTCCTGAGGATTACAGGGGTGAGATGTGTTCTCTTAACATTCATATGTATTTTTATTATTTGAATCTATGAACATGTCAATAATATCCGATATGTGACTGATCTAATGAATTGTAATTTCTTATTTTACCTGTTCAGAAATCTTAAGATATTATAATAATTTAAGACACAAAAGCCAAGCAGCTACTTTTATTACCTGATACATGACAAATGACACATGTCATTTTTTAAAGGTTATGTAATCCACTCATTGCTTAATTTTTTAGTAACTGGTATCAAGAGTAACAAATCATTAGTGGTATTAAACCCTGTGGTTTTTAGTTAAATTATGTTTAGAAGTGGTGTCAGGATTTGTGTATTATTCTTGATTTTTGGGTGTTCATGTATTTAAGGGTCGGGACAATGGCCCAGCTCTCATTACAGAAATTGTTCTGGCTGTGTTGGACTCTTGCACCATCTGGTTCATATCCTTCACGAAAGCCTTCATGGAAGCAGAAGGGTTTGCCAATAATTGAGCTCCTGTTATTTTCGCTGCTTTTGCCTTTTGGGGTTTTTAGTTTTCTTCTTTGCACTTTGTTGAACGGTTCTGTATCTCACTTGCTTTATTGCCGTTTTACCTGTCATCCTGTCTGGGATTTTTCCACATCCTTCTCCACATCCTTACACCCTCCTCTCCTGCTCTGCCCTTATTTCTAGGCGAAAGATTCTGACTTGGCCCTGCTGGCCAACATTCCCCTGGCTCTGCTTGACTCCTCTCTATGCTGGTGGATATCCTTTTGTACACCTTTCCCTATTTGGTTCCACTCTGCTCCTCACCTCTTTCACACGTGCCGAAATTAGACCACGAGAGATTTATGTGCAGCCGTCTTGCTTTTTTTTCCTTTCGGAAATTAGAAGGGAAAGAGCACCTAAAATATGTGCCACTGCCTCATGATTTCCTGGAAAATAATTAGCAAAAGGGCACAGAAATTACAGGCTGTCAGACATCAGAAAGAACATTCATCCCCTACAGAAACAAGAAATCGTTCTGTTGCATGATTTAAGAACCACTAACCCCGTTTATCACAGCTTTTTTTCTTCCCCATCAGTAACGTTTCGCTGTCTTGGTCTAAGTTGGCATCAGTGATTGATTCGCATGCTCTCCGCAACCCTTTAAAAATGCTGCTGCATAAAGATGTTATGAGTATGGGGGCCACTAGAGGGCTCATATGCATCATCATACACTAGAATATTAATATAAGTCATGTTGTAGACGAGATAAAATGTAAATGGATCAAATAAGCAGACTGGAATATCTGTTTTTCGCTAATCCATCAAATTTATATGATACATTATTAAAAGATTGTTTACATTGTGTAAACAAAATCTGTGTTATGCCATATATCCCAATTTGACTGAGATAATTTGTGTTTGAACACATCTGTTAATTTAATCGTGTACATTTAGATTTTACCGACACCAAACTCTCCTCAGCTGTGACATTGTTGCCGAATGGCTAAAAGTCAACAGTTGAGATGAATCAGCTGGAAAAGTAACAGGCAACACGTATGACCAAAAAGTGCTGAATACATATTTCAATATTTTTAGGTACACCTAGTTAGAGCTGGCTAGACTGTAAACCGGACTATTTATGTTATGAACATCATGTTCCACTTCATTCAAAGGACAACAGCAAGTCAACAGAATGTAATATACATCCAAGTGGTAAGGAACAGTGCAGAACATGGATATGACCTGAAGTACAAGTTATATAGTGGTAATACCCTTTAATGTCCGTCTTGTGTTTACCTTGACTGCCACTAACATATTTGTCAGCCTGGCCCAAACCATCAAGACTCTGAAGCTGAGGAGAAACCCAGTCAAGTTGTCTCTCTACAGGCACTTTACAAACACACTGGTATTTGCTGTCATTGGTAAGTAATACAACGACACGTCCAGTCAGATCTGAACACGTCTAACTCAAGGCCTGTGGGTTAGATCCAGCCTGCACTAGGAAAACATCCATCCTACCGGATGATTTAGAATCCAAATCATCATGAAATGTAAATGAATGTTCTGTTTACATCTCACCGCCACAACACACCGCGCCACGATCCCTAGCAGCCAACATGGTGCTGTGGCCCCTCCTTCATGTGTCGTCTGAAGCTCAAACTCTATACGCTGAAGGCTTATCCAACGTGACTAATAATTTATGTGAAATAAATACAAGTGAATCCTTTTTCTGGCCCACAAATATTATCTCTCATTTCAGCATCCTCAGAAATTGAGTTTCACACAGCAAGATTAGAATATATTATATATAGATACTTATGATTGTAATTTCTGGATTTTTCTCACATGATATTTTCTGCCTCAGCTTCCATCATTTTCATGGGTTGGACAGCGAAAAAGTTCCGGCTAGCAGAATGCCAGTCTGTGAGTATGGTTTGACATTTCTTATTGGTGTTAGCTTGTTTAACAGAGCATGATTTTGAGGTCTGAGTTTCTCTGTTGTGTGAAGGACTGGATCGAGTTGTGGGTGGAAGATGCATTCTGGAGGTTTTTGTTCTCCCTCATTCTGCTTGTCATAATGTTTCTATGGAGACCGTCTGCAAACAACCAAAGGTAAGAACTCCATTAGCACGGTTGAACTCACCAACATGAGCTGCGGTGAACACTCTTTTCTCGTTATCTTTCCTCATTGAATGTCAACGCCCACAGGTATGCTTTCACGCCTCTCATTGATGACTCGGATGATGAAGAGATTGAGGAATTCATCTCTGCAAACCTCGGTACAAAGAAGTCCTCAATCAGAACATTGCAAATGTGTTAATCGTCTTCTCATTTTTAGTAATTGAATCTTCCTTTATTCACAGCTGATGGCATCAAGTTGAGAACTAAAAATGACACAAACGGCACAGTGAAGTCTGCAGAATCAAAAACAGTCAGTAACAATCCTGCACACTTGTTTTGAACGGTTCCACCATTGTATAATTACTTTAATTCAACAAGTTTTATTAAATATCAGGCTTACACAACAGAGTTTATAGAAAGGCACATTTGTCAGCAGATGGCAGTGTTGACTCTTTTTCTCCTCTTTTTCTACCCATCCAGGATGAGGACTTGAAGTGGGTTGAGGATAACATTCCTAGTTCTCTGACTGATGTGTAAGCATCCTATAACATTTATATTCTTTAATCCATCAAGGCACTTTCATATCAGGCATGTTTGATTCTCACGGTGTCTCTTCTGTCATTGCAGAGCCCTGCCAGTCCTTCTCGACTCAGATGAGGTACAACTTAATTCATTTACAACCCAGTTTTTATTGTTTTTTTGTCTGAAAGTAGAAGTTAACACTAGTAAGGGCAACACTTTACTGTTTATTGTTGTATGTTGTTTTCTAGGAAATCATGACGACCAAGTACGAGATGTCCAAGTTGGAGTGAGACAAAACAGTTGCATGAAATCAGCTGACAGTGCGGGAGAAGATCTCAGCTGCCCCTGACTCTGCTGTGAGGTTTCCAGTCAGGTGGCGGAGTGCCATTTAGTTTTTCAGGGGATCCTACTGTATGGCTGCTGCTTCCCAGGGCGGCGCAGGTTAAGTGGGGGAACCTCTTCTCATTACCCCGACTTCTCAAGAACAAAGGATTCTGCGAGAGGAAAAACTGACTTTTCTCTGACCAACCGGTTCATCGATTCTCTCAAATGATCTGTTTTGAGCCTTTTTTTCCAAAGAGAATGTTTCATTTTATATAAAATGCATTTTATTTTATTTATTTGCATTATGTTTATTTTATCTTACAGAAGGTTTAAGAACGTTGGGCCTCATGCATGAACATACTGCTAAATATACATTGAGTGTCGTTGTGGGGATCTAGATAGTGAAATTTGTGAATGAGGGCAATAATTTAAAGATTAATTTAAGCTGTTTTTGAGGTCAGAATTTATCTTCAATGTGTTTAGATTGTGAGTGGCTGATGCACATTTTTGTTATCAGCACCAAGATGGAAAATAAGAAAGAACTGACAATAAAACACCATCATTTTGGAAGAGAACATTTACTCCTATGCACGTTCAAGATCAAAACTGTGCCTACATGTAGTTCTTGTACGAGGCCTAATCTGGTATTCCAATGATCTCAGTATTGTGTGGATGAGTGTGAGGACAAACGTATGATGTGTACAAGTGTGTTCAGTAGTTTGGCTTAGGGGTTGTCGTCAGTGTAGGAATCTGTTCTATGTGTGTGGGGGGGTACTCTTGAAATATGCAGCAATATACTGTGTGTCAATATGGAGCGTAACATTTTTGATTATTTATTTGTGTTTAAAGTGTACTTAGGAGTCATGTGTTCTCCCACGTTTACTCTAAGTGTGTTTACAATGTGTGCTTCCTTTTTTTTCTTTTGTTTTAAACTGACAAGCACCCTGAACAATCTCACAATGTGCTGGGCAAAGATACGTTTGTTGTTATTTTCTTGGCCGATAAAGTCATTGAGTTCCTTTCACAGACACCTTAATTCTTGTTCTTTCAAAAGAAATATTCTATATTTTTTTATTTTTTAGTATATTTCCATTACCTTTTGGAACCGCTGGCTTTGTGTTGTCACGGTGGTTTGGAGTTGGAACACTGTTGTCGTCTCACTGTGTGTCGTCCTGAGTAAATGTAAAGGCTGGAACTCGTGAACTTGTCCGTCCACGTCCTCCCACACTCTGACACGCTTGATACGTTGTGTGGTTAGCACAAGCACAAGCTAATAGCCTCAAGGTTTTTTTTTTATTTCATTCTTTTGTCGGTCGGAAACCTGGACTAATTGTGCATATGATGGCAAGCTGTCCTTCAGTTATATAAAACTGCAGACACCTGCAGTGGACCTTGATTATTTGTACAGATGGCTTCTGGCTGATTCCTATAATTTCATAATTCCGCAGGAGTTATGGAAGAGAGGTGTCTGGGTTATATGACTTGTCTGGTTTATTCATGGGTGTCCAGGAGAAACTTTGCTTGAACCTTTCCCTGTCGTTCAGATTAAATATAAATTCAATTCAGGAGGATGTTTGTTTGGTGATTCATACTTTTAACATTTATTTTGGCAATAAAATGCATATTTTACTATGGTTGTGATTTTGCTACCTCAGGTAAATCTGTTTCTTTTTAGGGCCGTCCTTCAGACATTTTTGTCTACAAAAATAGACTGAATAGGCTATTGTGGGGGAAATTATGACAGGAGCTAATGAAACACAGAAACTAAAATACTGAGAGTTTGAAAGGAGTCCAGTGGGTGAAAACAGAAACCTTGAAGTTTCTCTTTAGCCATTAGCCAGAAAAACCCTTAGATGTCTGAACCCGATGTATTTGTCATATCAACACCCCAAATTGTTTCAAACCAAACAGAAAAAAACCTTCCTCTGAGTTTTACACCATGAAAATCACTTCATATCGTGTGGTCAGATGAAATACAGGAGCTGCTTTCAAATAAAAATAGTTGCGGACTCACCAGGTCTGGATAAAACATTCCATGAAGATGCTCACCTCAACAGATGAACACAAAACCTCAAAAACTACAAGTACACAGTCATGATATAATAGATAAAAACCACAAATTCTCGTTAAGGACAAACAGGAGCTCAGGCTCCTCGATGTGTATGTATTCACTTTGTATTAGGGTTTTTCCCTCTTGGTTTCTTCTGTGGCTTCAAATGAGCCTTCATCATACAGTTAGTTACATTTATACTGTACCAGCCACAAAAGCCTCGTTATTATGGGCTGCGACGAGCATTAAATCCGAGACAAAACTTTCCTTCCTCTCATATACTTCTGGATTCTTTCTGGACATTTATCCCACATGAAAGAGGATCCACAGGTGCCCTCTCCCGTTCCTTGCATAATAAAAGTAGAGCAGAATTCCTCAGCATTGCCTTCCTTTCTGCACAAATCCGCCAGTAACCCACTCTCTAATTTGATTGAGATCCCCAGATTAAAGGGTTTTCTGCCGCTTCGATTCAATATGACTTCTGGTGCGTGTTTGCAAAACATGTTGTTTTTGGAGGATGTAGTATATAATCTTGCCCAAGCTTTTTATTGCCCCTGGAATTCCAAGAATTTGTGACGTGAATATTGTTTCCTCACCTCATGTGTTTGTCGTCCGACAGCGTATGACCGGGACACAGAGTTGCACTGAAGTTAAACACCAGTTTACTGAAGCTTGTTTTAAGTTATTGGTGGTCAGAAAATGTTACGTATCGTTCAGTGTCCACTTGTAACTGCTGTGTCCCTCTTGAGTGGGAACAGATTCCCCCTAACGAGGCACGTGTTCCTTTACGTAACCTAAAGCAGTTTGAATACTACAAACAGGAAGCAAGTTTTGTGATAATTTGCAATAAACACACAGTAACAGAGACTAACACTAAAACTCCTGACTTAAAGAAGGATCCCAGAGAAAACCTCAGCAACAGATTATAGACCTTGGAGCTGAAGTCGACTTCATTTACTAATTCTCTTGTTTTGTTCACCCCTGTGCGGCTGGCCCACTGTGAGCGGTGAAGTCACTGTGGGTTCGTGACTCTGACGTAATGAAACCACACTCCGCGCTGGCTTCGCCTCAAGGCCCTCGCTGAATATCTGTAATCATTACTCTCCAGCAAAAACGGCCTGTGTTATGAAGCTCTCTAATTGTCTCTGGCACTATCCTTCCGCCACCAGAAACATCCAACAGCCCGAGTAAAAAGCCTGAAACAAAGACGGCGATGTGGACTCTGGTGGTTTGATTACTGAAGGGAATCACGCCTGCAGTGAAGGCACGACGTCGTTGTCTGAGTGCCATCAGGGCATGTGTTTTGATTCTCACCCTCCACTCCCTCCTGGAAAACATGCAGCTCCTCTGGCCTCTTTTATTGCAATGTAAACCCCTGGATGGAGACGCAGAGGACAGAGGGAAGGAAGTTAAGCGAACACATGTGTTGAGGATTTGTCTCTTCTTTCTCTAATAATCAGCTATAGCGAGACGTATTTCCAGAATGGGGGGCGATACTCTTCCTCGCATAGGAGCAAAGCAGGAGGCTTTAAACCCCTAAAACACAGAGCATTTCACAGGGTTCATTTATCAGCCCTGCATTGGTTTGAATTCAACTCGTTACATTATTCACTTGCATTGGACGAAATGCAAAGACGCACAACCACAAGGACATTTAATAGCACACTGTTCAGCATCAAGTGAGGTCGTTCTAACAAACGCTGAGATGTCGGACCGACTTTATTTCAGTTATGCAGAGACAATTTAAATTCCAGACTAAGACTACTTCTGGGTAAACATACATGCATGTATGTAATATGAGTAAGAGAGGGAAAATGCCCAGGAACTGCAGAGTACAGCTGTTCAAAACAAAGAAGGACTCCCTTAGTAGAGTGAAAGGTGCCTTCAACAAGCAAGTACAAAAAAACAAATATACAGTATATGATGTAAGATAAAGTGAAAACCAGCAACAATATTTCCAATTATTTAGAGCCACAAGAGCACTAGTGTCTTCTGGGGGTTTATCATTTACACAGCAGGGGCAGTGCATCAGCTCCGGGGCTCACCCTGAGCTACACAGAGAGGATCTAACACAAAACAATTGTTCTCTCCCAGCCTTATAATCTAGCTTTTGTTTGGCAAGTACATCTAATTCATGCATTCAAACGCCCTCAGTCGTAGCTCAAACTGAAGAGTAATGATGATTCTACTATATATTCATGGTATTATATTAATATTGCGACTTGTACATTCTTTTGGTAAATTTGACTCTCAAACCTCAGAGCACAGCGGGCCACTGAACCGAGGCTGGTAGGTGGCTGGCTACAACGGGTTGAAGGTCACTCAGTTCCTATCGCTCTTCTTCACTCCTCTTCACCTTTTTCTCAGAAGTTGTAGGCCGACACCAGAACGTGGACCTTCGCCACATGCTTGGCTTGAAAGGTGCGGTCGGTGTACTCGGACATGTCCACGTCAATGCTGATCTCCTGTGGGCCGCGCAGCTGCTGCACCAGGATCAGCTCACCAGTTTGTCTGTCCGAACGCTGCATGACAAACATACCCCGCGTGTTTCCTCCCACGATGCCAAAGCGCAGGCTGTCAGGCCCCGTGCGCCCGGGGGCCGAGGCGGTGGCCATTCGGAAAAGAGTAGCAGGAGTCTGCAGGCTGGAGGGGAGGGAAAGGTAGTGGAAGGAGACGGTCTTGGGAGCCAGGTGGCAGGAGCGACTGTCCATGGGGCAGGGGTTCCTCTCACACTGACTGTAGGGCGGAAATGCATCAAATATGAGGCAGGACACAGATACAAACTACATGTTTTACATTCTGTGTTTTGTCCTCACACAGAGGGACTAAATAGTTAGATCGTTTATCTTTCCGCTTCTATGCAGAGCCACGTGTTTACAACTCTTTTATTGTGACGAGAAAAAAACAGTTATGAGGTCAAGTGAACTGAAGTCAAGCTGTGGCCTATTTATTTTCTTGGCAGTACATGTTGGGACAAAAAAGGAGACAGTAGACAACAGCCACGAACATATATATATATAAATATATATGCACGTCACTTATTAATCTGTACCATGTGCTACAAAGAATCTCATAATTTATTGAACAGTTCCATTTTGTAATAAAAGGAAAAAGTATAAGATGTCAATGCTACTTGAAATATGTGCACCTGCGAGTGGCTCCTCCGTTTCCTCCACACATGATCTGTGTCTTAAAAGCATACTTCTCTTCTCCCTGTTACAAGTGTTAGCGTACTGCATCCCCTTCGCAGTGTTTGACCCTCCTGATGGTTCAGTAGCAGCAGACACAGCTAATTTTATTCCCTTAAATGAGCTTACATGAGGCTGATGACTGGCAAATAGGGAGCTGAAAGTCTTAAGGACTGGGCACAGGAGGTGGTGTTGAAGAAAGGAACTAAATGTTATCCGGTGACATTCTGCTGAGCGTGCGTGCTCTTTGTCAGAAATGGTTTGCTTCACTTCAACGCAGCTTTGACCACAAAACGTTTTGTTTTAGTTTTCTAATAAAACATAGGAGGCTTCTGTCTGATGTTGCTCCCTCAAGCCCGAACGATTATTCATCGGCTTTAATGTCGATGCCGAAAATGTCTGTCGATAGCGTCAATCAATGCAGCCGTTCCCTGCGGGCACTGATCTACAGCCGACTCCCAAAAGTAGCACAAATAGAAGTACTAAACGTCTGTTTGGGATTATAAATCCAGTCTAACGCCTTCCTCACGGGCACCTCTCCAGCTCCTCTCACAGCGGTCAGTGTGACCTGCTGGCTGACTGGCATGGTTGGTTATTGACCCACCTGAATGGAACACATCAATAACACTGTTATTACTCCTCTTACCGCTATTTAAAAACCTGAATGTGTCCCAGGAGTCTGTTTCACTCTCATCGTCTCACAGTTGGATCTGATTAAGAGCTATATGAAGTGGCTTTCTTAGAAGCCGGACGATTAAATCATTTTCTTTTTCAGAATAACAGTCGCCAACAAGTCGAATCGGGTGGTGTCCACTTACAACGGGGATGTTTTGACGTAGCTGATGTTGCCATGAGAACGGGGACACTCCGGGTTGACACACTGAAAGCCTCCACCCGTGTTGATACAAGTCGTACCTCGGCTACAGTTGTGCTGCTGGCTTAAACATTCGTCCACATCTGGAAGACAAAACAGCAGCGGCATGTAAGAACTAGAAGCAGCGAGAGAGACTTGCCAGACTGACTCCCGGCTTCCTGGATACCACAGTCTGAGCAGGGGGTGCTTGTGCTCTGAGTGAGTGTTTATTTGGTGTTTTAGTTTGGTCTCCCACAAACGTTTCATGTCCTAAAGATCCTTTCTACTGCGAAACGGTGAGGTCATTCATTCCACTGGCAAGCGTCGTAAGCTTCAGGGGTGCATATAAAAGTGGTAGAAAAGGTTCGCCTGCAACGCTGCTGCAGTAACTAAGAGCTCTGTTGCTGGAGGCTTCTCGTCCTTCTAAATCACAGATATTTCTCTCCGAAGCTCCACACGCAGCCAGATCAGGGTCTTGTGAATGAGCCTTTGTGCCGTCTTGTCACTCACCCTCGCAGCTCCGCCTATCCGGGAGCAGCTTGTAACCGCTGGGGCAGGAGCAGTGGTACGAGCCCGGGACATTGACACACTCGTGGACACACAGCTTCCCTCCTTGGTCCAGCCTGTAAACTTCGCACTCATTCACATCTGTTGAAAACCAGAGAAAAGACATGCATGATCTGCCTTCAGCATGAATCTCACGACTGAGCAAGAGAGATACAGATGAGAAGGATATGCACTTTAAAAAAGACATTGTGGGACAAATGTGTGGATACAAACTGTTCTTGGACATTTAAACATTTAAAAGAATGTCAAGAAAACTGATTACTCAACCATTTACAACTTAAAAGCAGCTGAACTGTGACCTGAATGGATGCTAATCACTTGTGACCTCTCGAGAGGATTATTTTGTTTGTTACAGCCTGGCCTCTAAGGACTTCTCTTACTATTCATAACAGGAGTGGAAGACTCGGGTTCTGCTATTTTTATCTTCTCTGTTGATGGTGTGCAGGGTTGCGCACCAGCCAGAAAAACTGGTAGAAAACGTCCTGCTGGGATGTAATCGAGCAAGACACCAGCCTGAAGGAACTGCCCCGCGGCTGAACTTGTCTCCTCTGTGGAGAATTTCCCCACAGGAAACAATGAAGTAACACGTAATTGCAGCTCACCCTGGCAGATACTGTTGTCGGAGGTGCCACTCATGTGAAAGCCTGCATCACAGCTGCAGTGTTGGGCTCTGTTCACTGTGGCACAGCGAGGTCTCCGGCTGAATGCCGGATCATTCATGACACTCCACTCGGGTGGCGCTGCGTCGAATGGATAAATGACACAAACAGCTTAAGCCTCTAAGAGAGATCAGAACTATAATTTATTTAGCGGTACTGACCTGTCTGAGTCTGGTGCTGGCAGTGAGAGCCACTCCAGCTCTGTGGGCAGGTGCACTTGTACTGATTAATACCTTCCACACAGGTACCTCCATTCTGGCACGGGTTACTTGCACACTCACTAATGTCTGAGGGCGAAGGAGAGAGTCATTACTGGTCAAACCTTGTCAACAGCCCAATTGAAAACAATACTTTCTAGTGCAGATTTAATAGAGTTGTGTTATATAAGTTATAGACATGACTAAGACCCAATAACTGAAATAGATGTGCATGCGCCTCACAAGAAGTAGGACTGGAATCGGTCTTTGCAGAAGGTGGCACTGTGGGAATAAAGGCCATAACTCACTAACCATTTGTCCAATCGTCATAAATACTGGTGCATAACCGAAGGTCGTAACTCGGAATGGGTCCATCAAAGTGATATGAACACGGCCCACAATGGGCTTTGTGGACAGAATGTTCTTATTAACTAGGGCACCTGCTCTGGGGGAACGTATAAACCACAAGCTGAAGTGACATAATTTTGAAAGTGTGCGTGGTCTTTCACTTGTTTGTTCATAACTTTGGATGCCTTTGGGCAGTCAAAATGATTCAGGAGACATCCTGCACTACGTCTTGAATGTTCATGCCTCCCCCACGTTTGCACTCGGATGATCGGATGTAGCAGCACTTTCCGAGTGCAGTTGTTATTGCACGTGTGTGGACGGCCTGTCGCTCCTGAGAATCAAACCTTATTGCTTGATGTTGTGAAGCCTGAAATCTGCTCTTTGCCATTTGCAGCTTAAATCTCGGTTGATTGTTCTGCTTCCTTCTGCACATAATGGTTTGAACCTGAGAATTTGTGCTATATTGTAAATATGCTTTCTAAAAAAAAATACCTTTGAAAGTTAGATGAAGTGAAAACATGGAATGTGCTGCAGCTACTATGTCAACTTCCTGTCATGACAACTTGTCGGGTTTCACACTTATTTTTTCATTCCCTATGTGCCGCACCATCTGTGTTATTGCAAACGGCTTTGACAGTGACAGTAAGTGATTTCACACTGCATGTTCATCTATTGATGTTCAGTTTTTTTTATCATATTTTCGGTGATCAAATGGAAAATCACGCCATCATCTCTGTAGCCAGTTCTAAGAGCTCCACAGATGCTGAAATGATGAAGAAGCCTCTGCTCTCTGAGGCCGAGTGATGAAGCCACAGCATACTGGATGACAACCAACCCCTTTAATGTTTATTTGGCTTCTCCGGGGGCCACCATATGGCTATTACATGAAAAGACCCACTTCACTTTGCTGGATATTTTTAAACTCTTTTTACATTAACAGTTTTTTCCCACTCTCACCTCATTCAATACTGCTTTTTAAGCACGACTAAATTTAGAACGCATACGCTGGTCTGAAAAACAGGAACAGAGATAATACTGTGCAGACTCATTCCCCCCTCATGTTGCTTTAACCATGAATGTCAATAAACGTTTGCACATGATCCAACTGAGGGTGCCACTTGGAATTTTTGGAAAAATGCCACTGCTGCAGGCTGAGGGAGCTATCAATAGCATGCTTAGCATACTTCAGCGCTATCAGACCATGGTATGGGTATAATGTCTGGACCAAATCTCGTCCGGTGGGACTGCTGTCAAAGAGAGAAACATGAGCATGAGAAGGGGTTCGTCTTACAGTAGCCCAACCGCTGTTGTTCACGAGGACTAGAAACCTGGCGGAAGAAACTGCACAGTGGAATGAAGTACAGGTGTTTCTCGGTACTCAAAGACATTTAATGCCGTTTTAACGAGAGCTCCAACTATTGTAATGAATGGCTCTTTTCTTCGCTTGTTATCTGTGTGTGTAAAAGCTCCGTTTGGCTTTCAGGTCGCTGTTTCATTCAGCCTCCAGACTCAAAGCTTTCTGGTCTCACTTATGGGTAAATATGTGCATTCTGTGGTAGGTTAATAGGCTCGCTGTATTTTACTGTACAGACTTTCAAGTTCGTCGTCAAGTGGGTGAGTAGGGTCACCTTTGCAGACGGCACTGATGCCGGTCCAGGTGCCGTTGTCCCGGCACCCGCGTGTGGCCGAACCCACGAGGTGGTAGCCATGAGAGCAAGAGAAGTGGACCTCATGTCCTACGAAATACTTTGAGCCAAACTTGGTTCCGTGAGCAGGGGCGTCCAGGGAGGGGCAGGTGGTTGGAGCTGAGGGAGAGAGAAAGAGAGAATGAAAGGAGGGCTGGTCACATGTGGAATAAGCCTCCCAACATCCTCTGGCATTCTCTGCCTCGGGAGATACACGTGTCACTGGGCAGTGCAGAGGCTTCATGGGAAAGGAGGGTTCAAATGCCTCATTTATACTCAACCAGTGGCCAGTTGTGTGAGTCAGAGCAGCGGCAGCAGCCAAATGTTTCAAGCAATGGAAAGTTTAATGCTTGTAATGCCTGTGTAATATATAATATAATTACATTACATAACATTGTGGATGAATTACATGTTTCCCTGTTATGGCTCCTCCACCTCTCCAGATTGTGAGAAAGTGATTCATATTTCTGTTTTGTATTTGATGTTTCCCAGACGAACCTGATTCAACACCGAGAATGTGAATTAGAAAACAGCGTGTGCGCTGTGAAGCAGAAAGGACTAATGTAATGATGTGGTATAAAATACCATTTTATAATCATGTTATCATTCCTGACACTTTTTTTAAAATTAATTCAATTGAACTTTTTTGGGGGGGGATTTGACACTGATCTGAGAATTAAACGCAGGTGGTGCAGTCATTTCACTTTAGTCTTTTCAATTCTCTTGAGCAAATATGAAATATCAGCTCCTTCCTGCCCTGCCAAAGCCTCTTCACAGAGTTATGGACTGTGTTGGTCCATCACTAACAAATTGGCCTCAGTATCTGCAGCCAAACAACACAATTCCACAAATCCACTTCCCCTGTCAAGTTCCCAGCTCTGTAACCGAGATGGCCTTGTACTTCTTGGAAGAATATGAAATATAATCCTATAATAGAAGAGGACATCTCTGGTTTTCTGTTGCCACTGGTTAGGAAAACACTGTTTGATGATCAGACTCAAACAGAATGTCCTAAGATCTTATAGGTTTCATATTTTTAATTCTTCAATCAATTCATTATTGAGCAGAACCTGCTTCTATCATTGTCTCATGCATGCATGTAACTTAATTAAGTCCTTTTCATATTCAATTGATTACTTACATGATGAGCGAACCAAATACAGACACACGTTCCCTGGCCACTTCATTAGGTACACTTGTAAAATGTAATGCAACCCAATACAACAGCTTGGCCCTGGTTGCTACTGTGTTTTTTTTTAAAACTATCAGAAAGGCAATAATTCTACCTGAAGATTAGCATGTAGGCCTCAAGTGTGAAGAGTATAGAAACACAACTGACAACATCAATAATAAACATGCTGTTAAATGAATTCCTCAGTTAAAGTTTCAATCAGAACTGAACATTAAGGCAGAATTGATGGCAGAGCAGTTGTATTGGATTGCACAAGATTGTATAAATGTAAATAATAAAGTGGCCAATGAGCGTTTTCTCTTTATTTTCAGTAGCCTTCCATCCATATGTTGCTTTTTAAACCTGTTAACAATTGTCTGTTAAATGCTTTTATATATTCTTATATTTTACAAATATATATATAGGTTTGTAAGGGGTACAACTAATTCCTGTGATTATGTTCTTTATTTCAAATAATATACTTTGTGTCCTATTTACCAGCCATTGTCATTAAGTCAGAATGTTTTTCCAGGAGACACCTGATGTATGAACAACCAAGGAGGCATTTTTGGGTACTTTGGTAAGTTTCTATACTGTCTGGCTGTGAGTGGAGAGATTTTCTCACTGCCAACAAATGCGTTGTTGAAATCACGGATGAAGGCTGAGTTTGAAAATGGGTGTGGTCTGAGTCAGGGCACCCGCACACACTCGATGCCCCTGGCCCCCCCACTTTACACACCTGGCCAACATTCTTTTTGCGTCATGAAGCCTAACAGGTGTGTAGTTGAGATTAAAATGAAAGCCAAGCATGAAGACGGGTGTTGGAGGTGAAATTGCTCCTGGGTACCTGCAAGTCGGATCATCGACTTGTTGACTGGCGTTGCAGCTGGTGGGATCCCATTGTACGGTGTTCTCTTGTGGGAGGTGTTTCTAACTATTAGTGCACTCAATATAATGCACAGAGGATCAGACTTTGCTCGCGGTCTTTCAAACAACACAGTAGTTTGTTGACCTTCTGCAGATGTCACTTTTAAGAGGAGATCTTATTTATCTCGTTGTAAAGACATATATGTTATTCAGAATTAAAGAAGATGATTGAAGGAGATGGTGATGATGATAATGATAAAGGTGGTGGTGATTGGCGTTGGATATATTATCAACATATTACTCACCAGCTGACTGATCTGCTTGAGGCATCTTGGAGACAGAGTTCTGAAGCGTTGCCAGTTTTGACTTCATGATCCGGAGGCCCTCTGTGAATCGCATCTCCTGACCCTTCAGGAACTTCTCCATTTGACGGAGCACGCCAACCACCTGGTGTTTGTCCATGCAAGTCTGTGAATAAATCGTGAGCACTGTGAGCAGAATTAAGAATTAAAAAAGAGTCGTGGCAAGCCATTTCATAAGAACGGGCACAAGACTAAAGGTTACCTCAGTCATAACGTATAAAACAAAACTAAACATTAATATGCAGCTGTGGACGATGATGTAATTGAAACTAAATCCATCTTACTGGTGGGCACATGGTTTTTATGGTTATGAAGATGTCATCCTGACAAGTTCTTTGATATTAAAATACCCGGTTTAACTCTGACAAGATGTTTTAATGAAAAGGTTTTTTACTGTTCATGTATAACTGGTGATTTATTTAGACAATTTCTGCTCTGACCAGTTTCCATTAGACCTCCTGGCAGTCACATGTGAGACATCCTACCTCTTCCTCACCCCTTTTCACTTACTACCTCAACTCCAGTGGCAAACACAGCGAGACAAAAGCTGTCTGGCAGATGTCAGTCGGACACAAGTCCTTTGTATATTTTAGATGGCAGCAGGAGGGCCGATGCTCATTGGATGATCCTCAATGGATAGACTCAAAATAGAAAGGGTGCCAGTAGCAGTTACTTGAGCGAGGGGTTGTCAAGCAATCGCAAAGTTGCCTCTAATCCTTTCAGACGGGTTTATTAATCACATGCTCATTGGAGCAATTTCTCAGGAGCAGCATACCTTGAATTCCTGCACTAGTATTTGCATGGTTTGTACAATAACAACCAGTCCTGAGACATTAAATTGATTTTGCACATACTTTGGACCTGTGCTGTTGTTAGATGTTGCTTTCACATGCCCAAGGCAAAGGGGAAATGCCACCAGCTGACAAGTCATGGGAGGACTCATATCCAGATGCTACATTGAAACTTACATTTAAAAACGTATTTCCTCCTGTGGGGATTTTGCTTCCAACTTTTGAAAACTTTGAACAAGGACAACGGATGCAAGCTGGATAAAGTGCTAAAATAGATGTTTTGTGTTTGGTTGGTTAACATCCTTTATGGATGAATTTCAGACATGTGGATTTTCACAAAACATGGTCAGGTCAGGTTTGG
The DNA here is from genome assembly GCA_901007825.1 of Macroramphosus scolopax. Lineage (NCBI taxonomy): Eukaryota > Metazoa > Chordata > Actinopteri > Syngnathiformes > Centriscidae > Macroramphosus > Macroramphosus scolopax. Next base: position 37,932 of record CAAKHC010000533.1, read on the forward strand.
AGAATTTGTTGTCTTTGCTCAGATCTGCAGATCTCCTGCTGCTTTATTTGATAAACATGAAGTTCTTACCTGAACGGCAGCATGACTGCTCTGAAGAGCTGTCAAACACAGCAGAAGCAAACACCTGCGTTGAAAAGAGAGCGCCATCTCTCCAGGTCCTGACAGTAATAAAATGCTGCTCTGTGTTGATGTTCCCGGAGATTTAATAGGCTTTGCCGCTTCGATAGAATCCAAAAGTTACAGTTATCTGCAGCTGCGCTCTGTGCTTTGACCTCAAGAGTTTGGAGGATGCTCATCAGGTGTGTGAGACACAGATGCGCTCCTGTCTGTGGATCTGCGCTCCTGGAAAGTTAAGTCATTGAGCTCCACACGCCACCTAGTTTTCCTGCAGCAAGAATCCCTCCCACCGAGATACTCTTAAACACAAGTTTCCTCTCTTTTGCTGAGATAAAGGAACATTTCTCACAACATAGAATTAACCGTTTATCTGACAAATTAGACAAGAATAATAAGACACATGTGTTTATAGTACCAATGTCTTTAACCTATACTGATCGGACGCTTTACAATCTAATCTTAATAACAATCGTTATGAAATGGTTGGGTCATTATCTGTGATTGGCTGAACAGCCAAAAGCAGTTCGTTAATTATCAGGTTATGCTCTTCTATAAATAAATCTAATAAAATAATTAATTGTTTAAAAATAGGCTAGATTACCTTATATCCCTTGTTTCTGGTTTCTTCCATTTTCTTCATTCTACATGCGGCCTAGACATGCACCGTGGCATGATGTAACTTTTTGTTAGGATTTGGCACTATATAAGTACATATGAGTTGTGCTATATTGAAGAAATGTCATACTGGGTTTCTGGGCTGCAGCATGTTTCGTGAATCAGTGGAAACGCTGTAATATTTTTTTCAAACGGCATTTCAGGTGCAGGAGGTTTGATCTGTAGTGTTTCAGCGACACCTGGTGGTCGAACGCAGGAACACCCGGAATCGAGCTCAGTTAATTATAGTGCGCCTCCCTCTCACATTACTGCAGGCGGAGAACTGCGTAGTAACGAAGAAGAAAAGACGTAATTGAAGAAAAAAAAAACACGAAGTAAATAATAGCGCGAAAAACGTAGTCATACATTACGTCGTTGTCAAAGGGTATAACTGAGCGTCGCACAAACTACATTGCTGCAGCTGTTGAAGACAACAGACAATGACTTCAACCAATAGGAACCGCCCTGGTCATTACGTGTAGGATAGTTAACCAATGGCTGACGATGGTTTGCTGTATACAGGTTAGATAGATCCATATGGGACTATAAATCCGCGGACGAATACATAATCGGAGAGTGTGCGGCAGTCAAACCTAAGAAGCCATCTTGAGATGAAGTCCCTGTTGAGAATGCCTATGAAGATGCTGAAATCAACGAACATGGTTACAACACTGTCTGTTTCTCCCTCCGTCTCCTCTATCTCACCATGGCAGCTGTCAACCGACGGGACATTAGCAAAGCGGGGTATCAAGCTGCGCTCACAGAGTTAAAACGTCAATGATATGAAAGAGGAGAGTGTCTGTTTACTGTCTCTGTCGAGACATGTAACACCGTGAGTTTTTTTCCAGTCTGAAATCTTCCAGCATCTCTCACAACCCACCGCCTCCTTGACTGATTGAGTTAATTCACTCTTGTACCGGAAAGAGAAGGGAGGCAGATCCGTTTGCCAATGGCTTCTGTGAGCCTTGTCTCCAGTCCCCCAGCCCCTGTTCTTGACAAAAACATGACAGAGTCTGAGCTTGCAGGGGATGAAAGGTCGAGTAACAATCTTATGCAATTCTTAATACCCTCATCTGTTCGTTTCAGTGCTGTGGGTCTACATGCTTGTCGTTCTGTTTTCTCTTTTACACTTGCAGGGTATAGAGACATCATTTCCCCCCTCAAAATTTATTTGCATGCTTTTTGGTGCAATTGAGTAACGCCATTCAAATGATTCGTTTCCCATCAGCGTGTCATTCATGGTCATTTCCATGCAGTATGTGAGACATCATCGTCTATGTTGTTGTGGTAATGGGACGGATTCATGGCTGCATTGTTGCCATCTGCAGGACACTATGCAAATGACTATAATGTAAATGCCACGCCCATCTCGTGTCTGTACCTCCCCCTGCCTGGCACCTGGTAGTACTGCATGGTTGAGATCATGCCCTATGTCCTTGATGCTGGTTTGTAGTTCTAACAAGGCTTTTAGACCACGTGAATAAAATGGCCAAGAGTTTGATGACTCCATTAACACTCCACCAGGAAGGTTCATTGACTTCAACTTGAGAAGAGCCAGCTGGTTGAGTGTTTGTTTGGAGCGAACCATTGTTGTTGAAGGCTTGCCTGTCCCTGTAATACAATCCCCATGCATGTTGTTCTTCCTCTTACAGCATTAAAGGATGTTCCCAGTGTTTTTCAACCTGGGCCTTATTTTCCCATTTATTTGGGTCGAAATGATTAAAGGGATCAAAAGGATTGGAGTCCAATACTGAGCGAGAACAAAATTTGAAATAGTTGCGATGTAATCCGATGGGGCAACTTGTCCATGTTAAAGTCTTTCCTCTACAAGTGCTTATTATTTCCACTGATGGCTCAGATTGTTATAATCAGTTTATGATATCATCGTAGAAAGGATCCCTAAAGATAGAGATGGTTTTGTTGATGTTTTGCTTCTTCCCTTTCTTGCAACATCCCTTTCAGTGGTGTTTTATGTGGCTAACAAGTTGTAGGAAAATATGCATGGTGGGTTACTGAGAACTGTCATTGTTCATTGCATCAAGTACCTCTAAAACACCTCCTAATTATTGGAATGTGTTATTTAGGATTTATTTTCATTGAATTGCTGTTATCCTGCCATGCTTCTGTGTGTAACTATTGATGTCAGGTCAACAAAATAAGGTTAGCTAAAAGCTTTAGCGCCACTTTCTCAGCAGCGGGTCTCTCCGCTCTTGGAACAGCACACACACTTTGGTGTCAGTTTTCTTTTCCTATTTGGTTGCTGCTAACTGTAGCTGTTTGTACAGAGTGTTAACATCCATGTGGAGCACAACTAGCCACAGCTTCAGGGTGTCCCTGTCCCCCAGAGTTAGTCTATCACAAAGTCTGGTGAATCATTATTATATTATTATTAATCAATGGAATCAACGAGTATTTTAAATCTTAAGGTTTATACAGTCTTGAAAAAAAATTCATCAGTCATGTTTTAATAGCTATTTCCAGACCTGGAGAAGTTTTTGAAGAATAAATCATGGCATAAAGTTTATTTCTCCTTGGTCATGTGTGACCATTACAGCCTGCAGATTTTGACATTGTTGTTACGCCACAATCCAGAGCTGAAACATGTTACATTATAGAAGTAACTTGTAGAAGGTAGAAGGGACCCAAAACATATACAATATGTATCAAATACTAGAAGGTGCTGAATAATAGGAAATGGGTAAAGATTTCTCTCTGCCTCCTGGGTGTTATTATATAAAGTAACTGAACAGTCTTAGTTCTTTAATTGTTATTAATGAACCTGATCATGAACTTGTGATGTCACAAGGAAGCAACATAACATCCTTCACTCTAAATCAGTGTTCTGTTTTTCTTCTCTTCAGAGAGGATGGAGAGTTGGAAGATGGAGAAATAGACGATGAAGGGATTGGAATTGAAGAGGAGAACAAAGAGGCTACAGAGGCGAATGAAGACAAAGAGAAGGAAAAGGAAAAAGAGAAAGCTAAAGAGAAAGACGAGAAGACTCACAGGCATTCGAGGAAAAGATACAAAAAGTCCCGGGAGAAGAGAAGGTCCAAAAGAAGGAGACGTGACAGACAAAAAGTGAGCTGGCTATTAACCAGTTTTTGACAGCAAACTGATTCTGTGGTGAGAACATGAAGACTGAATTTTAAATTGATGTTTATTTTTATATTGTCGTCTCCTCAGCACCACTCGCCCTCCAGCAGCTCGGACTCTGACAGCTACGACTCCGACTACGACCGTCCAGAACGTCCCAAAAACCGGCAGAGCCAGGGATCCAGCCGCGACTCTGACATCCAGGTGACTTCTCCACCGATTGTCAGCATATTGAAGCTTCCTACTCAGACATTAATGTGTGACCTTATTCTCTGTCTGTTTTTTACTAACGACTTTCCAGCATGGACGGGATTCAAAGGGCGGGCATGGCAATTCACAGAAGAGCGGCGATTTTGACAAGTACAGTGATTATAGTGATGACAAGTATGACTACGAGGAAGAGGAGGATGATTATGAAGATGAGATGTCCGAGTACCCGCAGTCAAAAGATGCCACATGTCAGGGAAAGGGACGGCATGGTAAAGAGCAGATGAAGAGAGGAAACATGAGGGGTATGAAACAGCAACAATGTAAGTGTGCATCTTCAAATAGCCTGTCGTTATCCGTCTAGTAAGCTTTTTTCAGAGGTTTGAATTAATAGTAAATGTAATGATTCGTATAATCTCCACAAAAGTTGGGCAGCGGGGCAGAGGCAGAGGCAGTGGACCAGGTCGAGGACGGGGGATGCTCAACAAGAACAAGAAGCTGAAGGGGAAACCCTGGGGAGGACGTGGGCGAGGTCGGGGAGGAGACCTGGGCATGGAAGACATGTCACTAGTAAGGGCTCTATGTTCTTTACACTCTATATTGTAATACAAATGAAACAATTATTTGGTGTAAAAACTGATAGTACTAACTTAATGTCATTTTGCAGGACGGAAAAAATTCGTCCGGTTTTCAGAAGAAACGACTGATAATGAGCAAAGAGTTCATCAACCAGCACACAGTGGAACACAACGGGAGATACATTTGCAAGTATTTCCTGGAGGGCCGATGCATCAAGGTAAAGTACCACTAGTGAGCTTGCTTTAATGATGCATCCTCTTTATGTCACAATAGATGAAAGGTCAATTATTCTATCTTCATACAGGGGGAGCAGTGCAAGTTTGAACATGAACTTGTCGTCCCGGATAAGAAGAAGGAACTTTGTAAATTCTACCTCCAAGGATACTGCAGTAAAGGAGATAAATGCATTTACATGCACAATATCCTTTACTGACGGCCACCATTTTTAATTTGTGTAATTGTGTTGCATGATTAAATCACGATTGACTGAAATCTCATTAAAGCGTTTAATTAATCATTTTCCTTAACCTTTAATTGCACATGAATATCCCTGCAAGTTCTTTCATACTGGAGCCAAATGCTATCAAGGGGACAATTGCAAATTTTCCCATGAGACTTTGAATGATGTGACCCAACAGCTGCTTGATAAGGTAAGACACTTTCTCTTCACCCAACAAATCCTCAACTCTAAAGATCTTCTTATTGTCATGTTTCTGCTTTCTGACTAATTATCAGATCATCAACACTGAAGAGGAGAACGCCCGTGAGGATGAGTTGGAGCTGGAGGACCTGAGGAAACAGGGTATTGCCCCACTTCCAAAGCCTCCTCCTGGGGTGGGGTTGCTCCCCACGCCTGGTCAGAGCAGTCCTACAGATTCAGCCTCTGCTCAAGCAGGAAAGAAGATCCCCTCCCTCTTTGAAATCAAAGTTCAACCTACTGTAGACTTGGCACAAAAGATTGCTTTGAGGTAACTAAGATAATAAACGAAAAATAAAAGTAAACAAGAACTGGTTACAGCTTGACTTCAACCTAAGTGTACATTTTACTTTCCAGTGGATCCGAATACTCCCAGAATCAGGATGAAGGTGCCAGTCAGTTCAGTGGCGGCTCAGAGGAAACACAGAGTGGAGGTGTGTTGCCCTCACTTCCTCCTGCTCCTCCTATTCCTGCCCCTGAGTCAACTGGTCCCATGGTTCACCCTGCGGGGCCACCCATGCCACTGAGCCCGCCAGGACAACACCCACCACTTGGGTTTCCAATCCCACCTGGTCCGCCCCCACTTTTTCATGGAAATATTAACCCTCAGATGAACATGCAGAGGCCTCCGTTCCCCCCGATAACGGATCTACAGATGCTACAGAGCCTCTTCCCTTTTCCGTCGTTGGGTCAGAACCCATTAGACTTCTTCAGCAGCTCCCTCCGAAACCAGGCCATGGGCCAACAACGAGGTAAGTGTTACAATATTGTTATTTAGCATGCTACTTCCTGATTCTTTAGTATTGTGATGTTGTGGGGGGGTTTTCTCTTTCCAATGTAGTGGAACCTGGGATGGCCTTCATACAGAACCTCCAGCAGCAGATAGGGGCAGAAACACAGCTGCAGTCTTTACCACCAGCAGTACAGAAAGCAATCTTTCTACACCTGACTCAGCAGCAGCAGCAGCAACAAGAGTCACAGGCGCAGGGGAACGACCCCCAGAAAGCAGAAGGCCAGGATGATAACGGTACAAGCAGAGGTGAGGAACGAAGCAGCTTTACTGTGTTAAGATCACATAAAACCCAGAACCACAACAGGCATGCAGCATTAGGTGGGAAAAATACATGCATTACTCTGGAAAATGATCTTCTTCTTTGAACTCAGGGGACACATGGGGCCCAGTGCAAAGACCTGGTGCAAACTGTGCCCATCTGTGCAGGGCATTGATGTGTGCACCATGCACTACAGTATAGTTTAAATAGGACCAGAGGTTTTGTAACAAATATAATGCAAATTGACTCCAACACAATTCACATTTAAATCTAACCTATCCTCTTCCTCCTCCAGATGAAACTACAAACTGGTACTCAAGCGATGAGGAGGGTGGGATGAGTGTTTCTTCCATTCTTAAATCGCTAAAGAAGCAGAGTGAGATGCAGCAGTCCAAGACCTCTCAGCCTGCCCCTGCGGCGGCATCACTGGGTGACCCTAGACTTGTGAAGGAGAGGGCCCAACCCAGTGACCCTCGTGTGAAGACGGACCCATGGCAGAGACCCTCTGATACAAAAAAGGAGTCGGATGGAGGTTTGGATCCACGGCTCTCCAGGGACCCAAGGAAGTTGAGACCCATGGACCCAAGCTCCCATCGCCAGCAGAGCATCCTCAAAAAGCCGCCCACCGGAGATGAGGATGAGGAAGGCGAGAGGGAGCTCCGGGACAGAGCTGCCCTGATCCCTCTAGAAGCCGGTCCTGGTGTTGTGCTGCGGGACCCACGGTGCCAGTTAAAGCAATTTAGCCACATTCGGGTGGATATTCTGCTCCAGCGGCCTGCCTTCGCTGAAACAGTGGTTTGGGCCCCAGAAGACCTCATCCCTTCTCTGGTGCCCAAACAGGAACACTCCATCAACTTACCGCTCCCACCCCTAATTGCTGATGCTCAGATGAACAGAACAAACATGCCTGACCATCCCCCCGTCTCCAGCCCTCCTCCGACCGACCCCAGACTGAAAGCTGCACGCTTGAAGGAACGTGTGGGTCGACTGCCATCTGCATCTCTGGAGTCTCGATCCTCAAAAGAAAGACCTGTAGATCCACGCCAGAAAAATACTTTAGACCCCAGACTCAAGCGCACAGGGAGTCAGGACTCCAAGCTGCTGGTGCAGAAAGAGCCCTCCGCTGGGGGAGGAGTCGTAGACCCCAGGTTGCAAAAAGCCAGTGCGAGTTCCTCCCCTCATGCTGCCCGAGCTAAAGCAGACTCTGAGAAGCTGCCTCCATATGCGCCTCGTCTGGCCGCCTCTGGTGGAGGGCTTGAGAGTCCCACTAAAATCCTTGGAGGCATCAGTCTGTACGATCCTCGCAATCAGACTGAGCCGGGTCAGAAGGACCAGGTGGACCCTCCTAAGATAGCCGGGATTCTGAAACATTCTGTGAAGAAAGATCTTACTCTAACACCATCACTCTCTCCAACTCAACGCAGTTGCTCCTCCGAGGAGACAAAAACCATGGACAGTGCCTCAGATCAGCCTCCATCTTCCATCACAGCTCTTACTGCCTCACCTGTGAAACCCCCCGCAGTCCATAACCTTCCCATCCAGGCGCTGGCGGGTCTGATCCGACCCCAGTACACCGACCCCAGACAGGCCAAACAAGCAGGGCAGGGCTCTACAGGAGCTCCAGAAGAGGCAGAGGGAAAGAAGGAGCCGGAGGAGGTGACGATGGAGGAACCAAAACAGGCGGATTCAGAGAAGGAGGCAGAAGACAGGACGCTGAAGGATGTTTTCAAGACCTTTGACCCCACTGCTTCTCCTTTCTGCCAGTAAACACCCCAGTGATGACACGTAGGAACTCATAGACTTTATATATCGACGAATATGTTAATCACTATTTAGCTACACATGAATCTATTTATTTCTGTACATAAATCCTGTTTTATAAACGATCGTGAATAGAAGCTCACCGTTAAGTGCAACACATATCTGGCAGCATGGAGAAGACGGCGGATGTGGGCACAGACACAATGTACAGATCCTCTCAACATAATCATATTAATACTGAAATGTGTGTTTCGAGAGTGTTAAGGTCTGATGTTAGTTGTTTATTTTCACGTTCACGTTGTAAACAATCAGGAAAAATGAATTATCATGCTAACTTGTACAGTTTTCAGTAGGGATTGACACGCGTGTTGTTTACTAAACAGAGTTAATTCCAGGCATTAAATCCTGTAGAATAGATTATCGATCTCACAAGATTATGTTACGTAATCAATCAATCAACTGTTTTAAGAGTTTCCTTAGAAAGTTTGTATCTACATATTTCATTGAAGAGACTTTTATATAATCAGGTCGTAATGCATCTGCTCACTTTTATAAAAAGAGTTCATGACTTGTCAACCTCTAACATGATCAGGTCAGATGATCAATGCAGCATCTCTGCATTTATTGAGATTGAGATTGTTTAACACGATCGATCTGTGATCTAAAGCCTCGCGCAAATATTGAACTGTTAACAGTGGATTCAGTTCAAAAATTTAACTTTAAATGAAAATAAGTGTATAAAAACGTGATCTATTTGCGGACACCGCCATGGGCTTTTAGGGAGGGGTGACCTGACAACACCACAAAGGACAGACGCCTGCCAGATTTAAAAGACAGTGCGTCTCAGTGATCATTTAACCCCGATCATCTTGTTTTTATTATTGTTGAAAACCAGAATTTCCATTGAAAATATATCTCATTTAATAGCCCCTAATTGCTCATATATTAAACTGCACTGTCTTGTTTTCTCCTAGTTCCCCTCCAGTGTACCTACTTGTTGAGCGTCTTGTGCAACGTGAGATGGTTCCCTGCTTTAAAGTTGGCTTGTGTCCTTTTGCAATTTAGACTTTGTGCATCTTTTGATTCTTTGCGATTTTCTGTGGCCTTTAATGCCTTCAAGATTACTGCAGTGGGCTTTTTATAACATGCTTATTTTAGCACTAACACATGTTAATGGGTGATTAACATGAAATGGATGAATTCATTTGCTTTGATGTTTCTTAAAACTGCTGACAAGCTTGTAAGTGGCACTTCAACTGTACATAATCCCACTGACAGGTCATGAGGGCCTGACGACCCTGTGACAGATACAAAGAAACAGTGTTAACGTGTATCTGTGTTACAAATCTGACATTTTTGAAGATTTCATCGTTGAGTTTCTTTTGACTCTGAATGACCTCACGTGGGATCGTCATGTGACCTCTCCGTGGGACTGAAACTAAGCTCCTCCTACTTTATTCTTTTCATATTTCATATTGTGTAATGTTTTTTTTATCACGTGTTGACTGTGTTTTTTGAATGTCTCCTTACGGTAGTCAAATAAATATTTGACATTTTAACAACACAAATTTAATGTTAGTATCTTCATAAAGATTTAACACTGATGTTTTTTCAGGAACAGAAGTCAAGCTGCAGTGTCGTCTTTCTGTGGGTACGCACTGTATTTTGTAACATGTCCAGTAGTATATTAAATATCAGCTCCAGTATTTCACGACCTCCACCACGCTGAAGTTTCTTTGAGTTCTATTGGCTTTGCATCTTTATTAATACATCAAATAAGACCAAAAGAATGTGATCAGCACTTGTTTTTTGAGACATGAAATAGTGGTAACTTGTAGCCGTCCTGCACTGGCGGGGCGAGACTGGGTGCTACAGGGTGTGAGGAGGTCTTCCTCAAACCCAGCTCATCAGTTTCTGGGTTGGAGGTCTGCTGGGCTCGATGGATCTCCAGGTTCCTCTTCCACTGGAAACACAAGGCGGTCGCCTCTGCCTCATCTGAATCTGGCTCAGGCTGCTTTAAACCCTGGAGGAAGAGAAATTAGACCCTTTTAACTGGCTCACTGCACACAGTATCATCAGTTAATGAATAATGTGTTTGACTTACAGTGATGCAGGCTGTTTCTGCTGCGTGGACCCCACGCAGGACAGTCTGCAGTAGATTCTGTGCGTTCTTCACCAGGATTTCATCAGATGATTTGTAGCCAGGTGTGATGGCATTGACACTACGGTAAGAAAGCAGTAAGACAACAGATGTGACAATTCTTCTGGCTTATTTTGTATTTTAAAGCAACATCTTGTAGCCTTTGCTGAGCAGTAGAAACATCTGCTGCCACAAGCGGTAATTAGAAGACGCGGGGAGTGTACTGCACTACTTGGAACGTTATCGTAAAAATATTTTGGCTTCTACTGTGACATGGAAGAACAACCATTCTCCTTATTACAAGTCAATGCAAAAGCTACATTATGTTGCTGGCTGAGGACGTGTGAACTTACCTGGAGACGATGCTGAGCTGGTTTGTGATGGTGAGAATCTGCTCCACTATGATGGAGAGCTCAACAGTGCATTGTTTGTCCAGACAGTGATCGGCAATTACTCTGATAAACTGAGTTACTGACTGGCAGTTTGAGATCACGTCTTTAGCTGCAGTGACAAACGCCTCTTTGGTCTAATAAAAACAAAGACAAATCCACAATTATGGTCATTTGTGGATGGAAATATCAAGATCAAGGCAGCAGAGTGTCGCCTTGTGTTCCTCACCAACAGTGGGCCTCTGTTCTTCAAGTGCTGAGCCATGTACCAGATTGTCTCAGCCATCTTCCTGGTCACCTGAACAATCCTGTTGTCCTCGGGATCCCATCTGTCACTTTCTTGCTTCAGATAAAGGGAGGTGTAGGTCGGTGAAGAAGCTCCTCTGTATGAACCACCGCCATACTGTAGGGAAGAACATCGACAGGATTCATTGTGAAGTAAACAAATCCTTGTAAAATGCAGTCAGCCATGAAGTACCTACATCCTTTTGCATATGTCCAGTATAGTTGACCACAGCTGACTTTCTCATCCTTGGTTCAACAGCGTTGACACTTTCCGCCTTGTTCCTTGGCATGCTTGTTTCCGATGGACGTCCAGTATCCTTGACGTTAGACGTAGCAAACACACCTGTGATATCTCCCTGTGTCCTGCCCTGCAGACCAGCCCTGATGTGCTCAATAGCCTCTTGGTTCACCCTGTCTTGCTTACTGATCTCCTCCACCACGTAGTGAGCTCTGGCTGACCAGCACTGAATCTGCACCTCCAGACTGAGAATGTCACAGATGGAGCGGGTCTCCACCGCCAGCCTCACCCTGCTGATTATATCTGAGATCTGAAACGGCAAGTGGTCGTTGATAGATCTCAGATCAGAGCGGGCGCGGGAGTCTCTGATGTAGTTCAAGCATTCATCCATCATTTTGGTAGCAGATGTAACATTTTCGATGAGTAACTGTGCCGCCTTTTCTAATCTTTGCTCTGCATCTTCTGCCTTGTTCTCTCTTAAGTTTTCTGCTGCAGAATGAGCACTGCTGACAATATTCTGAAGCGCTGTGCAATAATTCTTATTTGCCTTCCTTAAGTGACCTGAAAGCACTCTGATCTTAATCAACAGATTTCTCTGAAGGACTTCTGACCGGCTGAGCTGCATCACACTTGGCATCATACCGACGTCGTCCGCAGCTTGCAGGAAGACTTCCGTCAGTGTCTTTAATTCCTCCTGGCATTCTGTTAACTGCTTGGATCTAAATGCACTTTTACAGTTCAGACTGGTGAGCCTCGCTGCCTCTTGGATCCTCAGCGAACTCTCAGAAATGACGGAAAGCTGTTTCTGAGGGCTCAGTTGGCTCATTGCAGTTGATGTTCCTAAAATCTTATCCAGAGAATCGAACACAATCTGAACAGACAGACCCCAGAGGATGCACAGCCCCTCTAGCTGATCTACCCGCCCCTGCGGGGAGGCGTAAAACTCCACCAGACATCTTGTGTTGTTCTGGGCTTTGTTCAGCTTGTTGTGCAGCGCGGTCAAAGTTTCTTGCCCGTCACTTTGTGCGGGTAAATCTGACGATGTCAAGAGCTGGACAACGTCAGCACATGAATTCATGACCTCGTTGAGCTGCTGGGTTACATCTGCTGTTGTTCCTAGATGTCCTCGCAGCTCCGTGTAAACAGCATGAAACCAGGTTCCAGCTGCTGGCAGCAGCACCTTGCGAATGTTGTTGGTGAGGTCTGAAAACTGTGTGCTGTGTTTGTAGATGCTCTCTGTGCTCATCGCTGAGCTCATCGCAGTCTCTTGAGCTGTCTGGACCAGCAGTGGAGTCAGCGACACCAGTTCAGCTCTAAAGCTGTCCAACGACTTACAATCGACAGCATCCACAACGGCTGAAGCTTCCTTCGCAGCTTGAGCGTAACAGTTTGACAGCTCCAGAACGCTGGTACAGGCCCGGTTCAGGAGTGTCACATCTTTCCCTTTAGTCACAGTCACAACCTCATACAAGAGGGGCAAAAGGTCAAATTTGAAAGGCCTGTGAAGCTGTTTGGGCTCGTATGAAACAGCTGGCATCTCTAAATCATCAATGTCATATTTATGAGCCAGTTCCGCTTCTACGGTTTCTTCTTCTGAGTTCTCCTCCTCATGTTCAGTTTGGAAAGAGTTCCCAATGACCTCCAGAACGGGAGAATCAGAGCTTCTCAACACACGTTTCAGGTTGAACTCGCAGGTGTTTTTAGCTGGTGACTCTGAGACATCGGGTTGACGCGCCCCCTCTCGCAGCGGGCTGAGGAGATGCGGATGCTGTTGGCCATCCACTCCTTCCCTGAGAACTTTAAAATTCTGAATGGCGTTGGAAACATTTTCTGAAAAGGTTGAATATGCCTCCACATTCAGGCTGCAACCAAGAAGCATGTCTCTGACTGACTGGTCCACTTTGGTTTGACAGCACTGCACCTGCTTCAACAGGACCAGCAGGCCGTTCCTGTAGATGGGGTCATCACTGCTGTCCAGGTGCCTCCTCACTGAGTGTGTCACCAGCTTCATGCGACACTTTAAATTTGTTGCATGCTCATTAAACAGTTTATAGCTCTGCTCTCTGTAGGATGTGTCACATCCATGGCGGTCATTAACCATCTCAGTAATAGCAATAGTAGTGAACTCCCTGACATCCAGTACATCACAGAGCCCGTCCTGCAGCTGGCTCATCCCCTCTTCCCATTTTTGACACATCGCATGAAGCGTCTGAAGAGTTTGCATTGAATTATCTGCCAGTTCCAGTGAAAGAGGTGTAATTTGGGCTCTGAGTCGTGTGAGGACAGACTCTTGAGTTCTCTGCACTCTCCAGGCTCTTTGCATCACCAGCTACAGCTGAGATAAAGTATGCAACTTGGATTATTCTATCAGTGTATGATATGAAATCTTCAACTAGTGGCTGGATAAAGTCTAAGTCAACCTCTGAAGAAGAATCTGCATCAAGAACTTGCCTCATCGCTTTGAAAAGTTCTTCAACTACGGACGACGCTGTCAGAAATGTGTCCAAGAACTGATAAAGGACGGTGGTCATCATCGCTTTGTCAAGCATTTGTATTTGCTCCTCTAACATAGCGCAGATGTTCTGTAGATGCTTCAAACAATCAGGTTCCTCTGGGGACTTTAAAAGCCGTTTCATGTCGGACCAGACCTGCAGGATGTGTCGACAATGAAGCACCACTTCTTGTTGAAACTCTCCTCGAGAGGAGTTGGCCACGACCATGCAATGAAACACGATGTCTCTCACCAGGATGTCAAAGGTGCTGCCCAGGCCTGAGGAGTTAGTAGAAGTAGCAAGTAGCTGCAGCAGACTGTTCCTCCTTCCAGTGTAATACCCACAAGCTCCTAGAGATTCTCTTTGACATTCACTTCTCAGGGTAGCAGTGATGTCACACACCGTGCTTTGCACCTTGTCTATTATGTATCTCTTGGCTGCCTCAGCCTGCTCGCTCGTAGGGTGTTTGATGGTTGTGCACATGGCCGTGTGCAGCATGGAGATGCACCTCCTCAGGGTCCCCAAGGAGTCATGAAGCTGTTCGGTTGGTCTTGGATCCTGTAAGGAATTTGCTCTCTCGACAGTCAGACGGTTGAGAAGAATCAGGGCGTCAGAAAACACCCGAAAGACGTTGAGCAGGGACTTGATGTCCGAGCAGGAGCCCAGTTCAGAGAGGACCTCCATCACCTGATCAGCAGCGGCTACTATCTTTCTGACGGTGGCGTCGTCGTTCACTAGAAGAACCTAAGAGCATAAACACAGACAAGGTCACTTATTCCTGCTTCTGGACATGTTGATGTTGATGAGGCTACTACAGGCTGCAATCTCCATCTTCACCACAAGATGGTACTAGAATCTACATACTGTCCTTTAAATATAATCCATTAATCATCCAGGTTTGTCAGTTTTGCATGACGTGAACGATACAGTCAGTTGATGTAATTAAAGGACAAGACGCCTGTTTTCACAGACTAACATAGGATAACAACTGTCGTTCCTTACAAGTTAGAAAGTTGTAATGCAGATCAATATATTAGGTGACATTTCCATTGGAGGAAACCTCTTTAAAAAGTAAAAAATAACCCAAACAGACGGGGCAGTGGAAGATGAAACTTCTAGAACCTGCCTGCGCTTTAATCAGCAACTCTTTTGGTAATTATTCCCTTATTTTTCTGTTTATTTAGTTCTATTAGTAGAGTATTTGAAGGTACTTTTGAACAACCTCCACAACCAGGAGTCAAACACACGATGCTTTACTTTGACCAGTGTTAGGAAGACGTCTTGTGTTGCAGTAATGAGCTCCTCTTTGTGTTCATTCAAACTGGGCTGGATGCTGAGCTTCTGTACTGCCAGCAGCACATGTTGTCCAGACACGGTGACGGGCTCCAACAGGGACGACATCTCCACACGCAACACCTCATCCTCCGTCTCACTTATTAGCCTAGAAGTTAAATGTCTGGTGTTCATCTGGTGAAAGTGTATTGCACGTCAGATATATATATATACTGTATACACCATACAAACTCACCTGGAGGCCACTGCTGACATGTTCGCAGTGGCTTTGGCCACAGCCTGAGCCGCCCACTCAAGCTGACTGAACTGCTCTGGTTCCTCTGCACCGTCACACAGCAGCACCAAGTGACATAAATGACATGCGATTGGTGCGACCACCTTCTCCATTGCCGCAGTCCTGATCGTCCCATGATCCAGTAATGAAGACATCGTTAGCAGATTGACTGTCAGCGGGCAGCTCTGTCCACTGTGTGTGTTCCTGCTGTATTCACTGTGGTGGCTGTGTTAATAATTCAGTGTTATACCCAACAGCTTGTGCTTGTTTCATAGCAACTGGTGTCACCTGACCAACCAGACAAAGGAGGCACAAGGTGTTCCTGCAAACAGTAAAATGTCAGCTGGAACTTATTTTAATTATTGTTCACAAGATTAAACTAAAACCAGCCAGTAATAATGTGAAATGCTCCTGACAAGCAAATACTACTGTTCTTGAAGATGTCTGAGGATGCAGTTATGTCTTCATGTTTGTGATATTAGAGCGAAGCAGCCAGCAGAGAGCACCACACACCAACTAACCGACACCCACACAAGAGTCGAGCTAAGAAAAACAGCACACGGCACCGTGAGATTTCACTCCAACATTTATCGACAGATAAATATGCAGCTCGGACATCATTTTGAACATCAAACATACAGCACACTGTAATGGAAATGATATTCAGGGACAGTAGTATACTCAGAACAAAACCCCAAACAACGGTGTGATTAACGGTGACAACATACAGACAAAATATATCCATCACAGTTCAAATCAGGCAAAAAAAAAAATAGTCAAGTGTCGGTTTCTCTGCATTCAGGTGCAGCATCGATTTAACAGATGCAGACTGAAGACGTGATTGTGTACAGTATATGCCGTCATGCCAGTGGAATTAAATTGGTGATATAAAGTGTATCGGATCATTAAAACAAATCATACAGCACAGCAAAGAGCCAAGCGATCCTAGTGAGCCATAAAGTGTCGTAGCACCGAAGTCTGAAGAAAGTCTGAAAATGTAGAAATATATAGTTTTTTTTTCTTTGGCATTTAACAGTTAAATCTGAGTCAGGCCTACGGAAGATCTCCAAAATCTCACGCAACTGCAGGGTTTCATCCAAACACACTGATAAGAAAACAAACAAGGGTCGATGATAAATGTCAGCGAAATGTAATTAAATTTCTTTTTCCGATGAAGATATTCAAATATATAAGATAGTTAACATTCTTATGATTGGGGGACTTTATATATACATTTCAATTAGCTGTATTCTGTCATTCACAATCAGACTGAGAGGAACATGTGGGGTTAAAATCGAAGTCTTGGGGAGCCTTTAATGGTGGCAGATTTTCAGGATGGTAACATTCTTACATGTTGACTTAAAACCGGCTTTTCCCAGGAGCCCCAAAGAGCTCGTTTATGAGTAGTGATTGAGTGCGGCACATTCCCACCTATTTTTAGGGCATTACTCATGCCATGGGCCCCTGTAAATGACTGTAGGTAGACTCCCAACGCAGACTTTCATCTGCCCGTGGAGAGTAATGCATCTCATATTTCACATTAAACCCCAATGCTTCATAACATCATAATACAATTAGATATGCTCTGCCTCGGTGAAGTCTGGATCAGCTCGCATATAAATCAGAATCTAATCTTATCTCGTGACATGAAGAAAATCATGTCATTGATAATGTTTTATATCCATCTAGATATTTTTACTTCAAGCTGGAATGGGTCCATCTGACAAGTCGGCTGCATACCTGAGCAGTAGTTTGCAAAAAGCAGCTTGTGATTCTTTGCTTATCTGCACATTGCACTTTAAAAGCATCTTCAGTTAAAGCATCGAAGGGGATGAAGATCTGTTAAAAATCACTAATCACCTTGGGGAGAAGCCAAACCAAAACTAATGCTCATGGAAAGTGACAAAGCTTGAATTGTGAAGCTTCAACCGTGTAGTTGAGGACCCGATGTCTGCATTTCAAGCGTGGATAATAAAGCAAACATGGTTAATAACAAACATTAGATGATGACCACATCCTGGCTCCTTATGACCACAAAGAGCCACTTCTTGGACAACTCTTGACAACTGTGGCGGATGACATGAGCACACAGCGTTTTAGTCTCTGTGTGTGTGATGAATTAGCTGAGGATGATTATCTATGAGAGGGAGGGACAGTCAGATGTGTCGCACAGATTTCCCAAAAGCTGGAAATAGAACAGAGAAGATACAATCATTCACTCCCAGGAAGAACTGAATATACAGACGACTCCAATCGTATATCATACAGGACATATCTTTGGCATAAAGGAACACTGCGGAGCCGAGGCGTTCATTCTTATCAAACATCAGTGCTTTAAGAAAAACATACTATACACACACAGTATGTTTATAATGGCCTTTAACAACCCAACTTCTCCGGAAGACCAGTTTTATACAATATGGCTTAGAGTGTATTTATAAAAATAAATTTGCTATGTTTCAGAGCCCTGAGGGTTTTATTGTCCACCAGTATTCATGCCGTCTCCACATCCCCACACGGATGTGAGGCTCAATCAACAGCTCTGCTCCGCTGGCGGGGGATTGACTGAATTCCACAGCAAAGTGTCCTCTGGCAAGCCACACTGTCACCTCAGAAGCCTGTTTCCTGGACCCCCACACCCCGAAAATATCAAGTCTCCAAAAAATATGGAGAATATTCTTCTCTTCCACATATGGAAGACTGAAGGGCCTGGTGCCACTGGGGCGGCAGGGCTGCGAGACCCCGTGCTATCGGATCCATCCCGACCCAATCCCTAATCTCGTCGGCTCCAGTGGGACCCCACTGCCACTCTCAGTGGTTCTTTTCCATCCAGTCCCAGCTTTCATCACTGTCCTTCCTGTTCTTTTCGGCTTCGATGATCTCTCGGTAGCGCCGACGGAAGAAACCCATCTGTCAGAGAGCGAGAGGTAGAGAGGTTAGGTGGTCGGCTGTAACTGCAGCATATTAACTTCAAATCACACGCTCTTAACTTCACTGCCGGTCATTCTGCTGATATCACCACCCAATATTAGCACCATTATCCCCAAATACTTTCAATCAGAAGATATACTTGCCGATAAGTAACAAACCAATGCAATACTGTCATGCGTAACAATGAGCTGAACGAAGACACGTTAACCTTCACTCAGTTTTCCATTCCTTGAAGTCATTTTTGGACAACAGAGCTGTTCAGCAGGGATTAACATTGCATTGCAGGCTCTCCTAATAATGGCCTGGATGTTTTAGTTTCACAATAGTCTCCTCTTTCAGCGGCTCTATCATGAAATAAAAACTCAAACACTACCTTAAAGTGATGGATTATTAATGTTCATGTTGAGAGTAAGTGAGACAAATAGAAAAATAGATGTATTGGAGCTGGAGAATCAATTTAAAAACCAAACCACGCTCATAGATTTAATCAAATCAAACATTTCCGCTGTAGAAGTGTGTTGTTTATACAACATCAGCAGGTGGGAGACGTATGAAAGATGGAGGCTGCAGCAGATTGTCGGGAGTGTAGCTGAACAAAAGCCACAGTACAGTGACGAAGCAGCGACACTCTCATCTGGCCTCTCTCACTATGAACTCATTCATTTATCTGCATTCACCTCCACACGTTTATTGATACAGACCTCCGCTCTCCTCAGGCATTTCCTGAAAAGAGCAATACAAGACATGTGCTGCTCTTGTAAATGGAGTTTATTTTGGCAAGATCCGAGGACCTGGGGAACGGGGTGGTGGTGGTGGTGGTGGGGGGGGTTAATCCCAGGACCAACATTCCAAAGTTTAGTTGTGGTTTTTCCCGGTGTAAAATTAAGTCAAAAACAAACAGCGTTTTGTTCTAACGGGGCACCTGGACATCCGAATAACTGTCATTTCCCTTTTAGATTCTTCTTTCATAAGAGTGGGATGGTGTGAATTATTATCCAGTCTTTCATTTGTCCTGCACATGTTGATCAAAAGGCCCTAAGCAACCTCACTCCGCCTCCAGCTGCCTCTCTGCAGCAGAACAATGTGCTGATGTCTAACCAGAGTTGGACAGCTGCCTCTTGTTTCACAGCTTCAGCATGAAAACTGTCCGAGCAAAAACTACACAAGCAGTTCCTCGAGCGTCGCGGCTGATGTTGTGAGCCCATGCTGATCTGAAAATGTGCTTGCGTGTAGTTTTACCTTCCAGAGTAGCACAGCTAACAGCAAGAAGATGAGGATTCCCACCAGCAGACTGATGGCGATGATCCAGCCGACGACGTAACCTCTCGGCTCCTGACTGTGGAGCGCCTCGAACACCAGCTGAAACACAACAACGCCTCTGTCAGTCAGTTAGTCATCCTGATGCGCGCACACACACATACATACACATTAAGTCATGCGCAGCGCTGATGATGCAATGTGGTGCAACATTAGCACACATGAAATTAATTCAGCCTGTTTGAGCTGAACTTGTGATTTGAGTCACGAGGAGAAAACCGTCAATAAAAAAAACACATCATCAAGAAAGCAAACAAGCAACACACCCTGAATGCACCACTGATAATGTTCATGTTGAGAGCAACTTCCATATATATTCTCCTCACTGTGAGTTTTGAACCCACCCAGGACAGGACAGGGTGGTGCAGCGGTGACCTCTGCTCCACATGCACAAAAAGTCAAGTGTCAACAAGCCTTAGCTGCATGAACTGTAAACAACAACAAGCCTCTAACGGTGTTATATAAATAATTTAATGCCGAATAATTCCATGTCTAAATATCTCTTCTTTCTAGGTCAGAGCGGTTCATCAGTTTCCTTTTTAAACTTGGAGCCGAATGCTTTGAAGCTGATTTGTTTGCAGCCGTCAGTGCGGTTGATTCTCTGTGTTTCCTCGTTCATGGGAGGCTTGGAAACTCTCACAAATAGTTCTGTTCCACAATAAATAAGAGCTATTTAGGCGGTTTCCCATGACATGAGTCAACGCTGACCTGCTGGATCATCTGTCACTGACAGCAACCGCTTCACTTCACCTAATGAATACTGGGACGCTAAACTGCAAAGGCAGAAGTAGATCTGATGACAGATGCATGTAATCGCACTGAATAATCTTAACTTGAATTGTTTTATTATTATTTGATTATGATACAATTTCATTCAATTTCTTATGATCATACGTCATTTCAAACACAATTACTTTGATTGCTTAAATTGATTTTCTCTTATTCAATAGTGGCTTCACTTGAGATACGCTGATACTTTGCACCAGGCTGTGATGTTCCAGTAATATTCAAATAATAAATATCCCGCTGCACGAACAGCAGTGGAAAAGCCGCCTGCTTTTATGTCAACAACTGGAAGTAATGTGCATTCTTCTAGATGACAGATAATCCTCTGCAATTTGCTTCTGCAAACAAAAGTGGGACAACCTCAGTAAAGAATTTAACTGCTTCACTGTGCGCCGCTCGACTTTGAAGACAAATGTGGCTGGAAACAGCAACTGTGTCCAAGCAAGGGTACAAACGAATATCAACTCTCTGTTGAATATTTACCACATTAACACTCCTCTCTTCTCCGAGCTCTGGAATCTACCTGTTGTCATACATGCCGAGGTGCTCGTGTGTACCGCAGAGATGAAAGATCTCCTGGTCGTTGCTCTGTCAGTCTCCCATTTAACTTGCAATCAGTCAACTCCAGGAATACGGAGTTCATTCAACTGGAACATGTTGGTTTGTCCGACATGTAACGGCTGATACAAACTGAACCTGTTGTTCAGCTGTCCACCAGTAGACCTGCTGTGAGTGATGCAACCAGGGACCACACTATACTATACGGTGTGTACTCAAGCTAGTGGGGTCCTGAGGGAGGAGGTAACTGTGTTTATTAAAACCTCAGGGCTAATAGTCCTTGGAATGAGCACATTCGGTAAGTGCTGACAGAGTGGCCTGGTATGGACGTATTCATAGTAGCTCCGAATTTTCCATGTGCGTCTGGAGCCCAGGGTCAGAGAGGGCTGGGGCTCGGTCAGCACCTTAATCATGTGAGAGATCTGTGGGGATGCTGGGTGCTCAATTTAATCATCACATCGGATCTGGTGGGCCATTCAATCAGTCAGCAACCAACAGTGGGGGGAGAGTCCGTCCTTGACCACAGCTGAGGGCCCCAAAAACAGCCGAGTGAAGTGCCACCATACACCCGCAGGCCCCAGCTGTTCCTGGGGCTCACATCCCTTTAAGAGCTTTACAGTGGAGCACATCAGTGGCTCCACCACAGCATGATGGACGGTGCATGTGTCAATGTGTGTGGATATATTTTTGCCAGCGTTAAGACGACTCTGGGTTGAAGCCAAAGCAGTCAAGGTTTGAATGGTCAGTCCGACCCGAAACTTATATCCCATTACACAAATTATCACAGCGGCATGTACTGTAGATTATCCCGAACAAATCTGTCAGATAAACCTCAGATACATCAGACCCTGCGGCAAACATCCCAGATTGGATGCATGAGTTTACATCACTAGTGGAAGATTAAAAGCCTGTCTTAGTTTAATTTTGGCGAACTGACCTTTAGAATTTATTTTTCTTCAGATATTTGCTCATGTGCTTCGGCATCAGCAGTTTGTGATGTTTCTTTAACATTAACTGTTCATTTTGTACTCACAGAAATATCCTCCGGCAGGCCTCTGGGCACCTCCACAGCCCTGTCATTGACCTGCACGCTGCCCCGTGTCACAAACTGGATCACAGAGGAACTATCCTGTTGGACATAGTTGGGTGTGTCAGAGAGAATCGTTTCCTGTTAGTCACAAGTGACAATTATAAATGACTGACGTGTTCGATGCTGCGACATGTCTCTTACCCCCTTCAGGATTTCAGTGTTGAGTAGAAGTTTTATATCAATGCTCAAAGCCTCCTCCTTTAACTGTGGACCCAGACTGCAGGAGATTGTCATGCATGCTCTTCCTGGCCGGTCGCAGTCCTGTTAAAACGACAGAGAGAAGGAAAGAACGAAGGATGTGTGATAAACAGATGTTGCAGCGTCTAACAGAAAAAACAAGTATCCTCACAGGGGGGCCGGTGGTCAGCGACCCATGAAATGTCAAAGTGAAATGTGGGGGCTGTATATTTACCAAGACTTTGCGGCCTGATTTGGTGAAGAAGGCAAACATGGAGTGGAAGATGCTCCCTCTGTCCTGGGGGATGGTGCAGGGTGTCGGGTTCCTATGAGGGGTGCAGTTTCCTCGGCCGTCTGCCACCTGAAACAGGAAAGTGTTGGAGAAAAAGAAATGATCTTACTGAGTTGTGAGGTAAGGTCAAATCGGCTAAAATGGGATTTGTGACATGTATATCGAGGAAAATAGGAGGTTTGTCATGTTTATGGCGCAATAAAAAGAAAGTGTGAGTCAGACAAAAATGTGCCCGCAAGCACTTTTGTCACCTAAAAAGGCCTGACCCCACTATTGTTATGAGTCTCCAGGGCTGGCAGGAAGTTCTTCCCAAGGAGAAGCTGGTACCCCTCCCAGACAGATTTCCCATATGGATTGATTTAGAGTTGGCTGGTTTACTGCCCGACCCCAAGGGAACACTTCCCTTTTTCCCTCTTCAATCCGACCTGAATCTGGAGGTGGGACTCTCCTCTGGCCTTCCTCCGTCTGCTCCGCTACCACCCAGCTTTTACTGCCGCGCTCGCTCATGTCCGGCCTTTCTACTGTCGCTGCTGGTGTGAGAATTCATAGGCCTCACTGGCTTAAAGCTGGTGAACTCCCCCACGAGATACAGAATTTATACAGTAAATAAATTGATGGATTTTGCAGAGAAAAACTAGAAAATGCCGGCCAAGAAAACGTCCGAACTAATGTAGGCCTGAATAAAATGTAAGAATATCTGGCTATAAAATATAAGCGTGTAACTGTCTGTTGTGCCGCAGGCTAGACGCAGTCTTAACAGCATTTATGATATGTGGTTCCAGGCTGGGGATGGTACTGCTCAGTAGCCAGCTCTGCAGGTGTCCCTTTCCCATTTCGTGCAAGCTGTCTGATCCCCTGAAAGTGATTCCAGATGGGCTCTAGGAGGGTGGGATATAGCCAACCCCGTCTCCCCATTCATAGTAAATACAATTAACAGCCTGAGCTCCCCCATGATCTACCTAAATGAAAGGAGCAATGCAAGGGTTAAGAAAATATTTAAACCCAGCGGGAATATTGTGTTTCTTTTTCTAAATGCAAAATGTTGTGAAACAAAATGCTTGGCGAGCTTCAGTAGCAGCGTCAACACTTTCAGCGGCGCTGCCTCACACTACGCTTTCTGTGCATGTCCTCTGAGGGGAGAGGCAGCTGTGCCATGAAGAGAAGCAAGAGAGACAGGCATGAGCTGGACAAATGAGCACAAAATGTGACTGCCTGCAGGTGAAAAAACAAATATTTAATGATCTGGGCTGCATAAATAACGTAGACGGCGTGCTGTTGGCGTTCACCTGCGTCTCAATGATATGGAACATGTCAGCTCCGTTGCCAGCCAGTCGGTTGGGTATCCTGATGTCCACAGTGGAGCCAGGCAGCCTGCTGGGCCCGTTGTTTATCGCCTGGGAGCCAAATCACACAGAGACAGGGAAAAAATGAGAGGTGAATATATGAGGACAGATGTATAAATACTGTATGTATAATGGTGGAAATCACGTTTGCGTACCTGGAAAGTGAGATTGAGAGCCTGGAAGTGGCACTCCGCGTCTTCCAGCTGGACGAAGCGCGAGGCATCGATGGAGTTTCCATACACAAAGGAGGTAGGTGTCACCACACTGACGAGAGACGAATTAACAATTAAAATAGTTTCAAACAAATCTCTGACTGAAGTTGGGTTATTAGCTACACAAGAGAGTTTTCATTAGCAGATGGGATTTGAGTCAGACGTGTCCAGCTTGGCTCTGACGTCCTCCTTCCCATTGAAGACGGCAGCAACAGCAGCCGTATCAGATGTCAGAGCTCTGGCAGATTTCTGCTTTACATCTCTCTCCCTTCCCTCTGAAGTTAAAGCGGTCACAGATAAGGCTGCTGAAGTTGATAAGCTACATACTGACGGCAGCACTCCCTCAACGGGCAAACAATCCACGTCTTTGTCTGGTGGTTGTAAATGCATTTGCATAATAGTAAAACTATACTGTCGAAGTGTGTTTCTTACCCAGTAATGGTTGTGTCAGTCTCGTGCACCAGAGGGATGGACAGATCCAAACTGTTGTCAGAGAGTTTATGCTCGGGATTGGCGCTACAACAAATGGAGAGGTTGGTTATTATGAATAATGGTATTTTTTATGAGGTTTTAACTCTAAAGTGCAGATTGGGAGACGAACATCCAGGTAAATTGGCACTTTGACAATAATTTCTTCATTAAAAATAAACATGTTTACCTTTTCGCTTGCACCAAGAAATGTAACGTGTCATTTTCCCCGGAGAGCTGAGTGGTGTCAAAAATCACTGCAAAATGATACTGAGGAGGAAAAGAAGTTAAAGCAGGGTGTTATTCAGAGCAATGTCACAGGGAAACAGGTTTTATTGTCATGTTCTTCCTGTATAATCTGTCACATGCACCATGGGGCTTCTGCAAACACAGGGATGTATGTTTTACTGAGATTTCAAAGGCTTTAAACATGTACCGAGTTGTGAGCTACCTTAGTCTGAGCTCTCATGAAGGGAAATCCCACGCTGCATTTGAGGAAGTCCAAGTGAACAAGTTCACAGGAAATACCCTTCTCTTCCTGCAACAAGAGAGATAGACAGGGATCAAGACTGATGTCTCGAGACAGACAGACTGGAGACAGAGTGAGTGACACTTGGAGATAGAAGAAGGAAGACGGAGACGGATGAGGTCTGATAAGTTAACAGGCAAAAGTCATCTGCATTGTTTTGGGCTGCAAAATAAATGCATTGTATTTAATGTTTATGCAACACAGGAAGCATCTAACATTATTTGTGTATTACAGCTTCTTTAGTTTGAAAGACTCGCACACCTGCCAACATTCACACTTGGATCGGTTTATTGTTAGAAACAGGTTTCCTCTAGCCTCGCAAATCTTATTGAAGTTCTAAATTCGGATAAAGGAAGAATGCACGAAGCATTGATGGCACACACACGCACATACATCTTAGCGGGTGGGTAATTGGACAACGTCCAGACTGTGTGTTTGGAAGCTTGTCTAAACAATACGGAGCTTCACCGGCTGCGCTGTGTAAACATTCAGGCTCTGACCCCACGAGGAGCAAGAATTCTGTTAGCAAAAGTTCACTGAGAGGCTTTTGGCTGAGATTTGTAGTGGGAGCATGAGAGAGCAGAAGATGCACAACTTCAGAGAGGCAGACTCCTGAAACACTCAGCCCGGGCTGAAGGTAAAACCCAAACTGCTGATACACGGGCCGCTGGCCAATTCTAACATGTTTCCAAATGTGATAAAGAAATGAGCTCCGCTGACATATTTAAAAGGTGGACATCCATCCACAGCATCACCCACACTCCCTTATTCAGCAGATTGTCAGGGTGTGGCAGTTCCCTCCATCTTCATTAAATCAGCTTAAATAAGCTTCTTCTTCCCTTGGAGGCTTTGGTGAAACATGCGAGGGAACCCAAGCACAACTGGTGATGATGGAATTTCCTCTATTTCCTGCATGTCTCCATGCTGCTGTGCAAACATCACCCGTCCCGTGGGGCTGGGCAGGAGTGGGGAAGTCGGCCTGTTTACCCATCACCCACCTGGCAGTCCTTGAGAGAGCGCAGAGCACTCACACGCATGTCGTGTGGCGCCTCCAGGGGGGGAAGAGCGACCGGAGTCTGTTTGTTCAGCACATCTTCACTCTCTGTTTTACTTTCTCTGTCAGGAGAAACACATGCTGGGATTTTCACAAATGGCAGGCCCATTAAGTATCATCGGGAGTGTTTACTCTGCCTCAGTGCCATCTGAAGACTCTACTGGACGAGAACATCAGTAGGGAGGACAGAACACAGGAGGTCCATGTACTGAGTCTCTTCGGTATTAATTTGTCTTGTTGTCAAGTGTCATCAAGTGTTGCCATTAAAAGTCATTATTTACTGATACTGTCATTATTTTGACGAAGTAAGTTATTATTGTCAAATACGAATTTTCTTTTCAATGTTTTTTTTTTGTCATACAGGCAGAAATGAGCTTCCAAATCCTTCAGCACTGAAGAGATAATAAAAGAAAACACAGAAGCCATGAAGGCCCCGGGGTCCCCCGGGGGTCAAGGAATTGCTCCTGCAAACCAATTCACCTCCGCAGCTTCCCGACAGACGGAGATAAGACACCTCACTCTTCAATATGAGGGGAGGACAAGCTCACGTTGCAATCAATGACGAAAGGGCCTCCAGGGAGGGTTACGAGCTGGCCACAACTTTGGAAAAAGGGGTCATATCATCACCTCGCAGTTCTCCAGTAGTAATTAGAAATGTGTCAGAAAGCATAAGGGAGTGAATCTTGTCGATGGCCTCTTTTCTCATATATTTGGCTTCCTGTTGCCTTTGTGAAGCCGGTCCCACCGACTTATCACGTTCCTGAACAAAATGAGCCTCTGTGGCTGCTGGAAACCTGACACCTAATGTCAGCCTGGTTCAATATATTAGCTCTGAAACTGAAACTCTGTTTTTCTAATATTTGCACATAGCCCACATTCTATTTAAATTCAATTTCAGCGTCATCGGGTTTTTTTTAAATGATGTCTTTACAGAGATGATCTTATCCATCACTTGACTGCTAAATCCTGCAGGAGGATAAACATAAGGTCCATTACGAGCAGAAAATCCTTCCTGATGGATGCTGTCCCCTCCAGCATCTGAAAAGCTGCTCAACCAATTGCCAAAGCGCTCAATCAGCTGTGAGCGAAGCTGCTGGCTCCTTCTTCGATCAGACGGGAGCGGAAGCAGAGCCGGACGCTGTGAAATCCATCTACATATCGCGGGGGGCTTGAGGAAGATCTCCCAGGATTACCGTGGGATGGCAGTGGGTAGAAATTTATTTAACAGTGACAGCGTGTTGAAATCGTTGTGAGGAGAAGATGAGGAACCGGTCGAGTCAGTAGATAAAAATTATTTTACATGTATGATGTGATTTGAATTGTTCTTAACTTGTGTCGGAATATAAAGTGTTCTGATGTTGACGTGCTGGGTTTGTCTTGCTGCTGGGGCTCTCCTCCTCTTCATCGTTTCATCTTTTTAACTGCCTGCACTGCTCAGGCCAGGTGTTGCTGTTCACATGCAAGTCAGTCTGTCTGCACGCTTCACTGTTTAGACTGCGCTTCATCATGCGACCCTTTTAAATAAACTACGTTTCAAAGTATGGAAAACTCTCAAACTGAGGATGTTCAGCTGATATGTAAATGCAACTTACATGTAGTGAAACCACGTTTACAGCATAAAAACAACAACCAAGTATCGAAGTAAATAAAACAGCCAAGAGAGCAAACTGACCTTTTGCCAGAAGTTGATGTAGAAAACTTCTCTGGAGAAGTTGAAGTAGATGTTGGTGTCGTAGGCGTCATCCCCGGCGTTGGAGATGGTCAAGTTTAAAGAAATGTTCTTGGCTCCGCCGAGGGCCAAATGGGGCGTGACGTGCAACCTGATGGGAAAAATGAAATAAACAATGTATCTCAGCGAATAAACAGACCTCTTAGGACATTTGTGGGATGTCACAGAGGAGCAGCACGCAACAGATTTACAGTATGTACATTTCATTTAGATGATCTTATTCAAATATGAGATCCTGTTTAGATTAAAATTGTGTCTTTGATGTCAGCTATCTGGGTTAGAGTGTTCAGTTCAGTTGGACCTGAGTTTAAAGTAGACTAGCTTTAAACAGAGACACTGTTGGTGAGTATTCAGAGAACAAATATACACAATAAAAAGAGAGGGAACTCCCTCAGCATGGAAAAACATATGGATATCCTCCAAGCGTGCGTCATGGTTCCACTCCCCACACCCACATGGCCTATGACTTCAGTTTGCTTCCACAACACTGGATACAGACGGACGATGAATCCAAAAGTGTGAGGTAGAAAGTTGTTTACCCAGAAAGCAACAGTCTGCCATGAAGCCTCAGGTCTGCAGCGCAGTCGTCCGACAGGCAGTTCTTCTCATACCAAGTCTGAAGAGGAAACAGTAAAGCACACAGTTCACATGATCTCATGCTGTCCGTGCCCTCGACACACTGACTCAGGATTCAACCTAGGGGGCAGCGTTGTGTCGTTGGTGAAAGGTAGGACCGCTTCAACATTCTTATCCAGACAGGGCAGATTGTTTCCCTTCATCTGTTTTAATCAGTCCAAGCCTGATCTTTGGTTTTTAGGGCTGAATCATGAAAGGAAACCTAAGTCAAGCAGATCAGCGCTCGATGTAACACTGATGAATTTCAGACAAATAGATTGTATAGGTGCCGAAAGACGCAAATCCCCCCCCCAAGTTTTTTCAAGAAGTGCAGACACTGGGGGGGGGGAAACATGTGTGGTAGGTTAGTGGTGGTTGCAAAGAAAATAAATGAATCAGTCTCTTGGAGTCCACTCAAGAAAAGCTAACACAGACAAGAATAAGTTGGTAACCAACACCAAATCATCGTAACCTCAATTTGAGCTATTTCCTTCATTCCTCCTCATTTATCAGGAGTTGGGTGGATTTCAATCGTGGCCCAAGAAATTAGGTGTATCAGGCTATTATTCTCTCACCACAATTTGTCTAGATTTACATTTTCTGCATCGGTGCAGGATGATGAGGAAGATATCTGAACAGTTCGTCATATAAATCAGGACTGACATTGACTTCAGTGTTCATGATCCTCATCGCTGAAATACAACAGCAGGAGACAATCCTCCACAATCCGGAATAACTGAGGTCATTGACACTTCAACTTTCTTTTAATCTTAACGGTGTGTTCTCCTGTGTGTTTTACCTCATTCCTCACTGCTATCTTGTTTCCCTTCCTCCATCGCAGCACCGGAGTGAGAGCAGGCAGGTCTCGCTCCTCGTGTCCCGGCACCACATGCTTCCCCAGGCTGTAAGCCACCTCGAACGCGATGGACGTGAACACGTCCTTCACGTCCTTCTGTGGAAAAGCACAAGCGACAAAGCCGTTGCAGTGAATTCAGCCTCATCAAAGATCCATTAAAACCAATTTTAACCCCGAAGAAATAGCCGTCACGCTGTCAGTCTCGGGGATTATTGTAAACATCTTTCTCCAATTGACGTCTGGCACAAAGACTGAAGCAACACTGCAGAACAGAACAATATACAGTCTGGATACGATATTAGCAGTCTGATCACTGAGCCAAAGATCAACAGGCTTTAATGCTCTATATTCCTGCAAACTGCTTTTAATGTACGACTGACATAACTCTTCCAATTCCCTTTATGTGTTGAAAGTAATGCAAGCAGGGCCACCGGAGTAAGTTCCCAGTAATCCGAACACATGGATCATTTTGTTAACCTGCTAGCACTGCCTCTGAGAGATCTCTTTGCACTTCTGGCGGCTCAATCAAAGACCGCGAAAGAAGTGGTTGATTTGGCACCAGGTTTGGAAACAATGCAGACGGAATGAAAACAGAGAGCTAAATGTGATCAGGACCTTTATCTTCATCAGATGACAGCGCTGGGAGACTAACATGGGAAAGGCAGATGCTGATGTTGCTTTTTCATCTCTTGTCTGTCCGTTACAGCTACACGCAGCTCTTTGAAGGCTGCTTGGTTGTTCTGGATCTGAAAGCTACAGTGAAAACACCCACAAGCTCAATGGACAACCTGTGGCCTCTTGCCCATCTGTTGTCCATCGCACGGGGCTAAACCCACAAAGTAATCACCCTGACTTCCCTTATGTTTTCCGGTGGTCACTCAGGCCACTCGTTCTTTTTCACTTTCTCTCCTTCCCCCACTATCAGAAGGTTTTCCAGCGTCCAACCACCCATCCTCTTCCCTCAGGCAGGCACAGAGCCAGTCGGAGCTATGAACACGTCAGGCATCACCAGCGGAGAACCCACCCAGCTCAGTGAGAGAGCAGGAAAGAGCAATCATTAGTTCAGGACATGGACGGACAAAAACAGAAGATTTGGGGCTCGTTTGGGAAACGGTGCTGCACTCAGATAAAGAACTGGCCCTCGCTGATGATATCAGAGCTCTCAGATGTTGTCTGACAGTATTTGGATAGGTGTACCACTGAAAATGATAGTTTTGATTAATGTGCTGATTATTTTTATTATTTAATTCTAATTGTATCACATAAAAACAGCAAATATTCACATTGAAAAGAAGAACCGGTTAATTTATTTTCTTTAGGGATGAACTAAATGGTTATTTTTTCTGACAAAAGACAATAGATTAAATGTGTCAGCTCTAATTGAAGTGTCCGTTCCCACGGTAGAACTGATCAATAATATGGCTGATGGGCAAAGACACAAGAGGTCAAGCTGCCATCTATCACTGGACTACAATTCATGCCTCATTGGACTAATAGAGAGACTGTTGTTCTGCTGGTCCATCTGCTCAGCTGGGAGGTAACATGACCACTGTTGAAGTGCATGACACCTCGAAGTTGTAGACTATGTAAGGCCACGCTGGCGAAGCCCGAAGCCTCAGTAGTCTTTCAAGCAGAATGCCTCAAGTGGCCCCTGTCCGCTGGCCCCTGCGTGAACTGACCCCCCTGGGAGTTCACAGCTCGGATCTCTTGCTCCGAACTCCCACTGCTTATCTCACATTTTCACAAGCCACATGAGAAAAGGGGGACAACTTGAGATGTAATGTTTTTGCACAGTCTCGCGCTTAAAGAAGGACTTCTATGTACAAGTGAATAGCCATAATATTTCCATTAAACTAGTGTGCTGTGGAGGGATTTCCGGGTCTTTTATTAAACAGAGCATCTATTATTGTGCGGATACAGGATCGCTTTCTTCTTAAAACACAAGACTACAGACGGTTAACTCCCATTTCTCACAGCAAGCTCACATTAGAAGTGCCGGAGGCTGTTCGGTAACACTTGGCCTGCGCTCGTGTAATCCCTTGATAGATGATGCCAATTGCCCAACCCGAGTCTGGACCGCTGGCCCAGTCAGCTACACCCTCCTGATCTGGCTTTTAAATTCCTGTATGGATGGAGCAGCACACCGGCTACCTGCCTGCTACCTCGAACTTTAACAACTGCTTCCTTACATGCCAACTTATACATCACAGGAGAACTATTGTTGCAGGCTGTCCTCTCCTCAATGACTCCACTGTGTTAATCCTCATCCATCCACAGAACCTTTGGAGGAGCTCTGACATCAGACAGGAGCATTTCTGAGGTTGTCATTTATTTCATTATCGAACAAGACAAGTTTTTTTTCATTCGTTTTCTGTCATCTTCCATTTATCAGGCAACCGAGGCGAGTTGATGCAGAAGTCTTTACACACAATGATGTTAAACAGGCTGAAGGACTTTGAATGCATCCATAGAGATTAAAATACTGCCAATGAAAATGTTAAAATTGCTGCTCGGTAACAAAAAAAAGTCAGAACGTCCCAAGAACAAATGACTAATTAATGGTTCCAGTCATGATGTAACCCAGCAGGAAGTGTTTCTTTCCACAAGTTCCCACCGTTCTTTGGAAACTTGAAAATCCTCGACTATAGGAAGAAGAAATTACATGTTACAGCAGGCGTGTTTTTTTTTTTACGACACACTTGATGCAAACTCTCCGGCCCTGCGTGCATATTCATATTGTTAACTCAGGCTTGCAATTCCAAGTGTTATGATTGAAAACAACTGGGAATCAAACCTTCACCCACAACAGCTCCTCGCTCTGCAGCAAGACGTCCGACGATCTACTTTCTCAGTATTTATGTTATATATTATGTGTGGTTGAGCATAACTCCCACCTCATTCACCATTCCTTTCTCCTCATTCCCTCCTCTTCTCCCTCACACATCTACACATCCGTACTGTAGATTTTTTTTAACACACATTGTATAAACGAAGCTGACTTGAGTGACGCTCCAGTTGTTCTCTAATTCTCACATGGTAATTCTCACGCAGCCGCCGGTACAGGGAGGATGACGTCAGGCTGCAAGAAGGCTCTGATCTTCAGTTTAAACGGCTCATGATTGCCTCAAGAGCTCCTCTCCCAGCCAAACCATTCCCTCCAAAGCATATGGCCATGGGAAGTCTTTATTAACTTTCAGGGAAACACACACACACACACGGTCCTCCTTTTTAGGAGAATAGATGTTTGGATGACTTGCAGGTTGAGGCCATTTCATTTTATGGCTTGATGCCAGAATCGTGGCTTAAATGGAAAAAAGCTTTTTAGTTAAGTGGTGAATGGATGCAGCCTGTGGACGGTTTGAGGTTATATGTGAGTACGGAGACACGAGGGGACAACTTGGAAGTATTAACAGTGTTGTCTCCAGCATTTGTTGCAGACATGCGCTCACACAGCTTATCTGAAAAAGACTCCAGAAGTGTGAATAGAGGTGAAATATTTTTGATTTGTCAAACTATAGCAGCTCCTTTCCCCAGAAGAACCAATCGAAATAGGTTAGCAGATGTCGAGGAGCCTAGAATGACAAACTGTGTAGGAGTAGGAAAGAGCGGCGTCCAATTATTCTAGTTTTTTTGGATGAGTCTCGTATGGACAGCTTCCTCCTGTCTGTGAATATGATCCCTGTCCTCCTACATCTTACTGAGTCTGGCGAAGCAAAGGTGGTCGCACATCCGTTGGGGGGCGGAGAGAAAGAATCAGTAAATAGATAAATAACCAGATTTATATATATTCACGAAACAGAAGTCAAAAAGCACATGAATGTTTCACCTGAGTTTATGTGTGTGTGTACTCTTCTTTCTCTGCTTTCTCACAGTCCATCTATGTTTAAATTTGTACGTGTATTTTGCTTCTTTTGTTGGATCAACGTTCTGACATTTTTACAGAAGCGTCAGAATTTAGACATTCCAGTTGCCTGCGAGAGATCAGCTACGCACACACGCCCCTGCGGTCGTGTTGTGGGCTGCCAGAGTACAAGCGCAGATGGGTTGAAAGTATATCTAGTGTGTGGATGGTATTCCGTGGATGATCTGGCAACTTTGTTAACGTCGGACGAACATATAAAACACCTGGATCCCAGTATGACGCTTATTCATGATCAAGTTTGAGGGCCTTGTAAATTCCGAGAGCTTCCCGGGAGAAACAACTCAACGGGAGATAGTTGATGAATATGGACTGACGTTGCCAGTGACAGGATAAAAAAATCCAAATGACTTCCCTTAAGGACTGAGTGAGAGGAGTTGGAGCTCTTCACTGCATGTTTGATTTGTTCCACTGCACCTACCTGTTTATCAGCATCCCCCTAAACCTGCAGAGTCGGTGGATTCATCACTATTGACGCCTCTCCCTTATCACATAGTTATCTGGCCCATTGTCAATGCACAAATATGTCTTAGTGCAGCTCTGAAGAAGAAAATCTACCGTTTGAAACACGGACAGAATCAGTAAAACAGGCCCATCTGTTGACATAAAGAAGTTACAAGTCAGCAAAAACACTTGAAATGAGTTTCTGGTTGTCCAAAGCCAGACTATCACTCACACCAAATGCATGCTGCGTGCCTTAAAAAGTGTTGGCAATCAACATGAGTCATGTTTACTCGAAATATTTCGGTCTCTCTGATGTTAGTAGGAGAGGCGAAGACTTTCAGATGTTTGTCCAGCGTCAGGCATCGACGTGATAAATCACACACTTCAACCCTCCAACCTGTTGTGCATCAAAACACACTTTAGCCAGAAACAAACCCAACAGGTAGCGCTTGATAGAAGTTATTGCACTTTGTGCTAAGTGCAAAATATGAATACGTTGTAGTAACTGGGTTGTAATCCAGAGATTAGATCTACATGACTGTATAGCAATACACTCCATCCATTAACAGCTGTGTCTGTGTACATGCTTTCATTTGCAACAAATGTTTGCATAAATAAACCAAAAGCTCATTGCAATGTTTGAAGAAGGAGGACAAATTAAACCAGGAGTGTTGTTGGTGTAATGGAGGTGTGAGTACACAGACACTCCATGCAGGTGCATCTCCTCATATTGATGTAGGAGCTGCTGCTTTATTGATTTTTTTTTCCCTTAAAATCATCACAGTCTCATTTCTTCACCTCTTCCCTCATTAAAGTAATTCAATGATGTATTTTCAAGGTTCATCAGTCTGTTTCCTGAATCAAGAATTCCAATCTCACGACTGTTAAAGAGAGACGAGCAAACGAACAACAATGTTCAGCTGCACATTTTCTAGACATAAACAAAGGAGAGTCTCCTTGATACAGTTCTGGACTGCTGTTTTCCGTGAAAACATAAATCAAGAGAATCCCAACCTTTTGCAAGACAGAGATCTGCTGGATACGGCCGTGTGTTGCAATGTCTCCCATGAGCACGCTCATATTTCCTCCTCGCTAATACAGCGGATGACCATCACTTAACTCACAGGAAACGCAGACCATCTGTACTGTCATGCATGAAGCCGTTTCACGAGTTACCACCGATACGTCAATGCAGCGTGCACGCAAAACATTCATTAATAGAAAAACATACACGCGGTTTGAAATCGTTCTTTCCTTGTTGGTTTCCCTCCGAAACAGAAAGACGCGTCTGCTTCAGATTTTGCAGTGAAAGGACTCCTTTCAATAAAGATCCCAGTGGGGCTGATAAGGAGATATACATCTTCTACTACATTCAGAGTTTAAGTGTATTGAATTTATAGCTTTTTAAGACAACGCTCACGTAAACACAAATTGCGGGAAATTTTTTATGGTCTCGCATGCATCATGAAGAAGGCATCCAACATTTGACCCTTGGACGGTTAAAACCACAGCTGGGATTTATAAAGGAGGAGAGAGAAAGGTGCCTCACTTCCCTGCTGGAAACTGGCAGATGGAATAGGTTTACTGCTCAAACGCAGCAAAATCATTAGCGGGTTATTTTTACTACATTCTGTCAACAACAACTGGTTTTCATGCCAGTGCTAACTTTAGTTTTATTTGTGTAAAATCTGGATCTGAAAACCTGCCAATTTCCTATAAATACCCAGATGTGTTCACTCACATCCTGATTCCTTCACTCCCCCCTCTTTGTGATATTCTCAACACCTTATTTGTTTCTGTGCTATTTCCAGTCTCGTTACAACATCTCATTTGGGAGCATTACAAGGCTTTAGTCTGGAAATGACCCTTAAGTCCTGTAAAGTTTAGCTCCTTAAATTAAGCAGCACAGTAGCAGAAATGAGGGGAAATCAGCACACAAGGTTCTCCCTTACTGCCTCTCCATTCCCCAAATTCTTGACCCCGGGCGCCCCCCCAGCCTCATCGTCCTCATCATCATCATATCTGACTACCTTTAACCCCTGAGCTGATCTTTATTGTAACCTGGCTGACGAGTGCGAAGTCACGTGCACAGCTCTCAAAACAAACCTACCGCTGGAAAAAAAAAAGCGCAATCCAGATGAGATCCTTTTAAGGAAGCAGTTTGGAGTCTTGACAACTGGGAATCTAATAGCAACAGGCCCCGACTTTAACCTTGTTTTTACACCAATACTAATACAGAAGAAGGACACAGAGAAATTGTTTCCAAGTGAACGCCAGCATTTCTCCTCTAGTAAGAATTTCTTACAAACACCGACTAAAAGCATCGGAATTCTATTTCTGAATTCAGTTGCTGTTTGGAAATAAAACAACCGACTGAAGACTTCCTCCCTGTGAGAGATTAATCCCTTCGGCATCCTGATTAACCTTCAACAAGCATAAACAGGAAACTCATTATCTCCACAATTGTTTGCAGAAACAAAGCAGATGATTCTTTAATATTGTTCAGTGACTTCTAATTCACAGCTAATTGCTGCTTTCTGTCTCTGCAGCAGTTCAAATAATACGTGAAATACGTGCTTGGACTTTGCTATTTCAGTCTCAGGGGAGAACAAGCATCTGATGCCTCTAAGATACCAGCAGGGAGGAGCTCAAAATGTGCAGTTTTTAAAATGGAGTTCGGTGTGTTTGTGCGTGTTTGAGTCTGTTCCATCCTGGTGATGGAGGAAGTCTCCAGATGCTTCCTGCAGCTGATTTCGTCACTGCACACAAAACCTGCACCACTTTTGGTTCAGTGTTGTCAGTGGAGACATTGTTTTGCAGACCAAACCCTGATAAAAGTGCAGCACGCAAACACAAATTCACCTTTTGAGGGCAGGTCACGGCCTGTGCCAGACATAAACACACGTCTACTGTATGTATTTGCTTCTCTTCCTTTGTGGCGGATCGTTCCCATTTATGCAGGAAGCAGATGCTGACGCCGCCACATCAAAAATACACACTGACATTAACAAATAGGTCAACAGATAGGAAATGATAATGGAGTCACCACCAAGGCCTTAGGGGAGCGCCTCTGTAATGCCAAGAGATGAAGTCATCACAGCCTTTTGTCTTGCCCCGCTGAATGGAAGCAATGTCCCATCACAGGCAGCACTTATGACTCTTCTGATTCATAATACACACCGCGCTCGTACATCATGTATGTTTCCTCTGCAGCGGAAGTGGGAAACGTGGCAAGCGGCTCTTTCATCGTGGTCAGACTTGCCCACCCATTACGCTGCCTTGCGGTGGCATCGTGTGACAGCAACGCCGCCAAAACACTGCGGGAACATCTTGCCCAGCGTGCTCAGCTGCCAGAAACAACAAAACACCAAATCAGAGCAACCTTTGGTCGATGTTGACATGAGTAACAAAGATGGATTTACTACGGCAACAACAGAGCAGTTATAATAAGGAGCCGTACCAAAAACAATACCGCACCAAAGTCTTGAACGCACATTCATGAGAACAACTTCAGAAGTTTGACTTGTTTTCTTGTAACAAAAGTCAGCTGGCTCTGCAGTCCCAAAACAAGCCTGGAGAAGAGCTGCCTAATCTTCACTCTGGCATGTCCATGTAGGGAAATCCTCACCAAAATCTTAGTCTGGGCTAAAATTAACCTGAATAACACTAATATTTCAGGACAAAGCATTCAGCTGAAGATATATATGTGACGTTGTCTATGTCATTTTCCGCTAATATTCTACATAATTCTCAGTATATTCCTTTAAGGTGCTTGACTTGCAGCCATGTGTAACAGAAGACAGCTGGATATGATTACCTTCCTACTATATACGTCCATTGTATCAGCTCTCTTGGCCTGAGGAAAATGAAACCACGGGAAAGCATCGGGGGAATTGTACATTTCGGTCAAGTCTGTATTTTGTCTGTACTTTGGCAAACAAGGCGGGCAGTGTGACAGTGGCCGGGCTCCAGACAGAGGAGAGGCACTGGGACTCCGTACAACAGGGGGACTCTTTGGGACGCAGCTACAGGAACACCTGGTTGTTTTTTCTTTCTACAGGGTTTTATATTTTTCTGTGTAGAGCAAACTGTGTGGTATAAATCATTTCCAACATTTGTTGTGACTGATTTTGAGGCATATGCATTTTATATACAATCAGAAAAGTTGTCAATCAAAGAAACATGTAGTTTACTGTCAAACTGTCAGTGATTGAGTTTCACAATCATGTCTGATGTGCCAATCTTCACTGACTGGCATTTACATAAATACAACACGTTTAATTACCTACTTTTTAGCCACTAGAGGGCAAATGTAAACAAAACATTTACTTAATATCTCCTTGTAAAGTTAATATATGTAGCAAATATGGGGTTTAAATGTTGACTCTAAGTTCAATATTTACTCTCCAAGTAGCTGTTTTGGTCAAATATCTGTCTCTTTAGCTGCTTTGTTCGCCAACCAGAGGCTAGCTGTGTGGTGCCTGGCAGGAAGTGTGTGGTGGCTTTATCAGAGCTTCTTTCCTGAAAACAGATTCCCGACGAGAGCTGTGATAGTGAACCAAAACAGTTAGTAAATCCAAACCGGTGATGACTCGCTGGAGAGCCAGAGGGGGATTTTTAATCCACCGCTGATATAAAAATATTGTTTGTGAAAATATTGTGTGCAGAAAATGAAAATAACAGAAAGAAATGTTGTGGACTGTTTGGGTTGTTCTATTGCTGGTAACGAACTTCAGCTCTCAGTCACATGGGGACACACAGCATGTCATGTGAATAAAACAAGCTGGAACTTTAATGAACTGACCCAGCAACACAAATCTCCAACAACATGGATTTACTCTCTGAATCGTAGAGCTGCTAGATGGTTATGATTTATAAAAGATGTCAAGATCAAATCTAGACGATGAGATATGACGATGCCTGTTGCTGACAATAACAACAACAAGCAGATGCACAGATGGGTGAAACATCCTTTTAACTCAATTTAAAGGGGTAATGACACAGCTAACCTGTTTCCCTTTGTAAATCTGTAAACCATCAGCAAACCCATCCACAACGGCTGGAAATCCCGTAAGTTATAACATGCAGTAATGAAACTGGACATGACCTGAGTGTGTTTAGCTTGACAGATGAGTGTTCATCTTGTAGATGCAGGGTTGGATGGAGTCATAAATACTGTGGTGGTGCCGAGCATGTGTTAGGGGGACATGAGTTATAGGGCACAAAGAATATAGGCCAGAGGAAAGAGGGTGCGGGGGTGTTGTGTGCAGCTAAATTAAACAGACAACTGTTGCAGGCGGTGCTTTAGCAGCTTATTTTAGCCGCTCCATGGAGACTGCGATGTGTCTACTCGGCTACACAATACCGGTCATGACCACACATGGACTTTGGCTCTTGGCATGATTTCAAGGCACACGTGAACAACACTGATGGCCCGCTGGAGTGAAAACACGTATGTGACAATGGATGAATTGCCAAAGATGTAAACACGACATGCCACGAGATGAGATCACAGACAGAGTTTGGATAAAGTGCAGAACATTTAACAGAGGCATACTTCAAGTTAACAAAGACCAAAGAATCAAAGCTAAACCAGCAGTCTGCAGCTAAAAGCTACTTGACAAAGTGAATAATAAACACGCTATAGTTGCAGTAAGACATATATCAGTATATGATGTTATCATCTGTGGAATTTTACATTCACAGACACTGATGTCTAAACATTCATCAGCCGATGTTCACTACAAAGCCCAGAATCCAGTTTGCCTTTAGCGATGCTCGCAGCCTCACCGGATGATGAAGCTGCTCGTTGATTCTTGTGTTGAAGAGCAAACACACTGGAGTACACAGTGAACAGCTGCACATTTTTTTTTAAATATAAATATATTTATATATATTTGCAATATGTTTGCTGCTTTCATCATCAGGTCCAGAAAGAACGTTTTGTTCAATTTGTTTTTACCACTTGTTCGATTTGGCAAGTGACTTGCTGGATTTCCAGCTGCTGTTCCAACTACTTTCCATAATAAATAATGTAAGTTTGGTACACGAAAAAAGCAGTCGGCATTTAAATGTCAGCTACCTTTCTCAGAAGTATTTTCTCTCAGTTTAGGATTTGTATCGTGGATGCAAGCCAAAATAACTTAATGCAACACATCCAGCTGAAGAATTTCTGCATTAGAACGACTCCCTGCCATCTCACGCACAGCAGCTCTGGTCATCTGAAAAACCTAATTCTTCATCAGTCATCACTACTGGGACCTGTTCTCTCACAACTGAAGTAAAAGCCTATGTGTAGTTTATTTAGCTGAAAATACCCAAACAAAGACCATCTGGAGGTGCGGTATGCTGTTAGTCCAAGCCAAAAGAAACACATTTAAAATGATGATGGAGGAATTACCCAAGAAAAGAATGCTAGGATTGAACTATGAGCTTCTGTACTCCATGTGCCCTGAATAACTGCAGTTACATGGCCGTGTGTTCTTCAAAATACATGATTTACCGACAGGCAGTCCAGCTTTCGACTTGCCTTCAGATGGTAAAAATTGAGCGTGTCTGTTCCAGTCCTGTTGCTCCATTTACATTATTTTCAGCAAATCTAACTCAAACGGTGCATAATTAAGTTTTTCTTTAAAAGTATTTCATTCATACAGCCAACAAACGGGGTCGACAGATGGTCAGAGTAGCTACGAACGTGAGGGAGGCTCGGAATGCTCGCGGCCTGCTCCCACCATGCATCAGGGCTTCAGCGATCAAGCCTGACGTGTGGGTTTTCCATCAGCAGCACCAGCGTGCGGCTCCAGTTGACACAACAGCAGACTTGCACCCTGCTGTGACGCCAGCTCCAGCCCCGTGTTTTGCCTGTATGTTTCAGGGTAGCGAGGGGAGGCTTACTCCCACCGCTGTTAAGGATGCAGTCGCGCAACCAGCTGGTTGCCATTAGCATACTTCTCCTAGGGAATGAGGAGGTGGGCTCATGCGGGCAGACACCCGAGGAAGATAAATGATAAGATAAATTATGATGCGATCGGTTCAGCAGATTAGACCCTCACTCAAAGCACAGCCAGATAACATCTGATCACGTTGATTCTTCTGCTCCTCTTTACAATTTTATAATGATGATTATCATACTGAAGGAAAAGACTCATGTCAGGTTGTAATCTTTGCCCCCTTTCCTTGACTCCCTCATACACATGCTCCCAAAGGAGATTATTCCAGGACACAGTAGCCACAGCCGTCACATTTGTAATTCTAATATTCCATTTAATCCGGTAAATCTTACTTCTCTCCCTTATTAGTCTTACTTTAACTTCATGTTAAAATAAAGTCATGCAGCCACCTGAGGTTAATCAATCAGGATTTCCTGTGTTTCTCAAAATACATTACAACATCTGAAGTCAAGTGTCCCTTAAAATATTGTGTTCTGGATGTAGCTTGGTCTAGGACGTGTATATTTTCAGTAGCATAGATGCTACTGAATGTTCATAGAAATATTAGACTATAAAGAGTATATCGACTACAATTTAGTATAGCATCGAGTACTTTAAAGAATATTGGAAATCCAAGATGAAACTGAGAGAAAAAGGTCCAATTACAAATCTGTCTGCTACTTCAGCACCACGAACAGCGTCATGGATATATAAATACACGGAACAGTCCTTTTCAAATAGAGGTTCAAACTGGGTTATATCCAAGTTGTTTTTGTGTTTGAAAGGGTCAACCCATGGTGTCACAACCCCTCCAAGGTAAGTGGGACACGAGCTGGCCGAGGGTCCATTTAAATGAGAGTTGCATCACCGGGACAGGACACTAGTTGCAAACGGACGAGCACAGTCGTGATGCAGCAGATTGCAGCAAAAAAAACAACCAACAGGAATGTTTTGAAATGCATTTGAGGTGAACTTTGCTTGTGTCAATATAGAACAAGATATTCTGAAGCGTATTTGTTATGGGGGTGTTACTGCAACACGTGAAACCAGAACAAATGGATAAGTGTAGAAGAACAGATACCTCCTACCAGAACGGATGTGAAACAAATGGCTCTGCGGTCATCAGATCTCAAGGCTATTGAACGCATAAGGGAGATTTAATAGACGTGTTATTCAGCTGTCTCCAGCACCAAGAGGAAAACACTGAGTAAGTAAATGTATTTTGGAACGACCCTTAATCTGAGGTCCAGAGACTCATAGAATCAATGCCAAGGCACATGAAACCTGCATGGCCCAAATCAGACAGTTAATGTTGTTTTCAGATCAACAGCTACCAAGGCTGCTCAGGCATCATGGACGTGAGGTTATCACGGGATTGTTTGAGGGATGGCATCCTCTCTCAAATCATCTACAGGTTCTAGAATCCGAGCTACAGAGGCAGCCATGCTGCTCACACCTCAGTCAAGCCAAACCCAACACATACCAGTCAAAAGATGTTATGTTACTTACATCAATTAACTGAGCATTAATGGAGGATCATATCGTTTTGGTATAAATTAGCTTAGCATAGCATTCTAGACTGGGAACAGGAGAGACAGGTTGGCCTTCCTGTACGTTTTAAATTATCCCTTTAACATCATAGCAGCATTTCCCTCAGCAACATTAGTGTCAAAATAACTATAATATAGGTTGTCTATAATGTAGCATCTGGCCTGATGGATGGTGCTTAAACCTTAAGACTGTTTGTCTCTCAGCTTGAGAGATGCCCCAGATTCAAGGCGGCTCGGAGCTGCGACTGAGTGATAATTCCCTCGCCCACCCGCAACCCTTAAATGTTTGGTTCAAGTGTTGAAACGTCTGATTTACTTTGGGCAGAAACACTAATTTAAATGCCCTATCCTCCTGTTAATGTCCCATGTGTTGAAACTAAGACACAGCGAAGTGAAAATTAAATTTGAGACGCTCCTCCAATGACTCTGCAAAATAATCCAGGTTTGCAGAAGAGCCTTGATAAACACATGCCAGACTTCAGTAAGCAGACCTTAAGAACTACGTACATGTAGCACGAGGAATAAAAGAGCTCATTGCTTTGACTGCTCAGTGTGATATATATACTCATTACAGTCCGGTTGACGGAAAAGAGGCAGGCGTGGTAATGGTGGCCCCCCTCAGTCAGCAGCTCAGCCTCCCACGGAGAAAGCGCCTGGAGTGCTCCATTAAAAATGCCTGTAAAATTTACAGGCCTTCAGTGGGCCTCCGTATTAGAGGAGGTGAAGCATAGATGGTGCCCTGAGGACGAGGCACCTCTCTGTGACTACGCGGCTAAATCACAGAGGGACACAATCGAGGGACTATATGATAACAAAGGACACTCTGTTTCCTGTTTCTGTCACTTTCTGCAGAGACCCACTTTCGGCTGGTAACACACTCTTATTGCAGCATGGTTCTATGAAACATCAAGCGCCTGACTGTTACATTAACCTACGCCAGCGGGGTACGGGACACAAATAGCTTCCCAGCAGATGCCTGTTGATCCGTAGCCTTCAGCCATAAGACAATGCTCTTCCGCGACTGTGTGCTCCGCGGTGCCCCTCCTCCCCTTATATTGACTATTTTTCTTGTTTTGATCTTTTGAAACATTTTAGCTGGAAAGGATGTACTTGGATGTTCCAACCAAAATACACATCAACAAATACAAAGGAAAAACAGACCACATGAGCAAATAATTCATATCAAACATCAACATAGCAGGGTGAGAGTTTCCAGGTCATGGGAAAGCAACTGAGAGATCAGCTCAAGACACGAGAAGCACAAGGGACACCCCGACACGAACTACGAGCAGGAAGACCAGACAGTCCGAACTTACCTTGACAAAGGCAGTGAAGCGCTGGCACTGCTCCTTGTTGATATCCAGGTTGAGCTGCTGGCTCAACTGGCTGATCTGAGAGCCACTCTGAGTGAAGTAGACCCGGGAAGGCTGGCTCTTCTGTCTCTTATCCACGTCGGCCGTCAGGTTATACAGCAGCTCTGAACCAGACGAGACAGAAACACTGTTACATATAATAGCGCCTCTTGAAAAACACTTTCTAGTAACTGCCATCAGAACATGGGAACATATTGAACATCATCATTTATTTCAGCAAAAATAATTGGGAGTCTTCTTTTTCATATTGTGCAAGGACAAAAACATCTCATTTCCGTGGATTAAAGATAATTTACCCATTGATCTGCTCCTGCAATGACATCTACCTCTATACGAATACTAATAAATACATTTTCATCGGTGACTTACGAGAGTCTTTCAACTAATCAGATCTTATAAAGAGATATAAGATGTAAGCTTGT
Organism: Macroramphosus scolopax; assembly: GCA_901007825.1. NCBI lineage: Eukaryota > Metazoa > Chordata > Actinopteri > Syngnathiformes > Centriscidae > Macroramphosus > Macroramphosus scolopax. The sequence continues at coordinate 81,800 of CAAKHC010000533.1, forward strand.
GTAAAGGGGAGTTGTTTTGATCTTAAAGCATCAACTAATAACTTGTGCAAAAAACAATTTGAAGAGGTTTGTACAGCTTAAGGTGATTAACAAAGAAAGGAAATTACTTTTCTGTTGATGGGCAGAACTAGTATTAATATGAAAGAAACATATCTGCTGGTTCTACCTCTGGCTTTGGTGACAGACAGAGACCAAATCGAATTCTATTTTGAAATCATAAGCATGAGGTCAAACCTTACGAGTGTTTCCGAGAAAGCCATATATAGGCCTCTGGCATTTCAAAATAAAATCGTCTGAATGAATCAGCCTCAGTCTGTAGTAATTGCTTCAACGGGGTGTCATACTGGGAGGGGTGGCAAACACACCCCAATGGGACCAAAGCCTACTGTTTCCTACGTCCAACAGAGGGAATGCCATGAGCTCACTCCAGAGGAGGCACAGGAAGGTTTCATTATGGAAGTCACCAAACACATTGCGCTGCACTTTCCATGCTGTTCTGCCAGACGGCCAAACAGAGAGGCTTTATTCCTGCAAGCCAGGACGCCGTCATTATGTAACAACAGTGCTCCTGCTCCCCTGGGGGGGCTGCGAGTGACCACACCTAAACACTGGAACAGGACTACACCTCAGCATCTACAGCCACCGCACCCAAGAGCCCGTCATCCAGGGCTGAAGGGTAAACCATCGGCCATACGCACTGACAGGCAGACGCTGGCCGAAGGACAACCACACGGACTGTTTCCCAGCACGGAGAGAATATTGCTCAGCATTCCCTCATTTAAATGTTCACCCAAAGTTCAAATAGTAAGAATTTCACATGATAAATTGAGGCCTTCAGAGATTTTTTGGCTTTAAAAACAAATTTTCCATCATATGCTGTGTTTGAGAACAAACGCTTCCTGCCTGCTAGCACTGTGAGACATACAGTCTGCAGAATCTCTCCTCGACTGTAACAAAATATTGTGATCTTAAGCCAGAAAAACACCATGATTCAAGTGTCCTATATCAAGGGAGAGAAACTCATTGCTTTTCTCAGACGTGATCTCTACTCTAAACTAGATTCATTTTCTGTATTGTGTGAATATTATTAGTGTGCAAGAAACTTATATTCTAAAATTATCTAACCTAATAACGTCCAACACACAAAGTTATCGTCCCTTTCAAAGTAGACTCGTGGCTTCATTTGTCTGGATTTGTCCTCACCTATTTGTCCAGGCAGCTGTCTACCACGGAAGAGCATGCAGACGGTGACGTTGAAGCAGTTTAGGTTCTGGTGGCCCTCATGGCACTGAGGCACAGAAATGTTGATGGATTGAGGCAAGAAGATGGAGACATCCACCGTAATGACAGGCTGGGACCTACAACCACATAAAACAACACAGGAGCATAGTGTGGGATGGTCTGGTTATTAAAAATATCCTGTGAGTAGAACAAAATGCTTGTTTTTGCCTCTCACAGATACTGCAGGGTCACAGTTACTCACCTCAGCAGCACGACGCTGTCTGCCATGAAAGCTCCGATTGTGACATCTGCGACAAAAACGTAGGTCAGTGAGAAGGCCATGAAGAAGATATCAATGCAAAGTATGGTGAAAGAAGGCAGACTGTGTCTGCACCCTTCTTTACACCTGCAAATCCAAAACAATGCACAGAGGTATTTAACGGGCATTAGGGCTGAGGTTGAATGTCGGCAGTGGAATGCAGTAAACAAGATGCCTCTATCACGAGTCTTTAACACTTCTGCTGCAGGAGGATCAGGATAAAAACCAATGAGGGGGAAAAGGCCAAATATTTTATTACCTCCTCCTTTGCTATTTGATGCTTTTATTTTTACTTTCCTCATGTGGTTAGGAAAATATTTCAAGCCTTCCTGCACTCTGGTACGACCCTACCTGTGTATCCGTTGCCATCCATATCCACATTGCCAGAGATAGACTGGCCAAACATCTGGAGTCCAGGGTTCACACGGCGCCCAGATAGTTTCTGTAACAGATGATACCAGCCTTCAAATAGCACACCGCTAGCCAACGTGGAAGAACAGAACATTGTGTGATTTGAACCTGTCGGTGTTTCTTCTCTTATTTGATCTTTGTTAAACATATAAAAGTGAATATTCGGGTCTATTTGTTTTACTTTGGTTATTGATAACTGATATTGTTTTTTTAATCATATCAAATCATTTGCTTTCCGCATACTTCTAATTTAATTACTTGTTTTCTCTTGTTAAGAGTTACAGAAGAAGACTTACACCACGGTCATATCGCTCTATGTTAGCCAGGGAGCGAGAGCTGGGCGGTAGTGGGCTTAGCTTAGCATATAACTAAAATAAATCTGCCAACCAGCACATCTAAAGTTCACCGACTAACACGTTTAATCTCTTTTTATGTAAAAATGGATTGCCTTAATGGAGAGTCAAGTGCTGTAAATGTAAATGATGTATAAGATCCTAACTCTGTTCGTCCTTGTAAAACCTCAACTTTTTATGATTTATTTTATTGTGCAAATTAAACAAACACGACACACTGTTTCAAATCATGTGCATTATTTCTGCTGGCTAACAGCCCTCACCTGCTTACAGTCTTTGTGCGAAGTTAAGCTAAGCTAAATTAAGCTAAACTAAGCTAAGCTACACTCCACTAAGCTAAGCTAGGCTAAGCTAAATCCTGGCTTCAGCTGCATTGTCAAAGAATCATTTCACCACTGGAAAGATGGTCTTTCCCTAAAAGTTAGCTCTTGAAATTGGTGGTAAAGGACCTGAGGGAAACAGAGAACAGAGTCTGTATTTATAAAACCTGCTACAACCTCAATGCACTTGGCCTGTTGCCTTCCAAGGCCGCTCCCCAGCCGCTCGTAACTGAAAGAAACTGCCTTTCTGTCTGATTTGGATAAAGAAGGGAAACCAGGGTCTTCTTTTGCCAAACCTCATGGATCAAAACACTATAATGTACAGACAAGGCTGTCGATTGTGGAAGTACAGTCTGTAGTATTCCGCAAATGCGGCAACAGAAAGGGATGTTAAAAATTGTTTTTTTGCAGCTAATACTCACTTTGTAATAACTCAACGCTGTTTGAAAAAGTTTTCCCTCTAATGCACCGTCAGTGGTATCGATTTTCTCATCTAACTCCAGGTAAGAAATTACATTACCCCAAAAGTCCAAGTATTCCTTGTATAGTGTGTACTAAGATACACCACTGCCTGTGCATTAGTTCTTGAACCGCATGTATTGCTATAAGTCTATTGCATGTCACAAGGTTACAACCGTGGTCAGAGCTTTTTGTGTCCAACATGTAATCGGGAGGCCACACGACCACCACACGATACTTAGCAACCTCAAGTGTTACTACATTAACACAATGCAAGGTCACATGGCTTTTCTTCAGCATAAGAAAACAACACACATCTACATGGGGTTTGGCCTTGGAAACGGAAGTTCATACCATGGAGTATTTTCTGACGATTCCGGTGGCATCGCCATGGTAGATGTAAACTGCTCCTCCATAGTCATCCTCTTTGGGGGCTCCTATGGCTACATCTGAGAGGACAGACAGGAGGAGAGAATTAGTTACTTTGAAAACATGGCACAATATTGAACAGTGAATGATTGTGTGTACTCATGAATGTGTACCAAACGTTCATTAACCCTGTGTTAACTTTTCACTGGCCAGTGTCTGGGAAACAAGCCGTTACAGTAACACCCTTAATAGACAATTAAGTGTTGCCATAAAAAGTTGTGCAACCTCTCAGTGAGTGGAAACAAGCCTATAAAGTACTGGCAAGACTACAGAAACAATGTCTCCTTATCCCATTTCCACAGAAAGAAACACATACACAATTATTGTATTTATAAACCAAAACATTTCCATTCTATGTAATAGAACATACCAAAGCTGAAATGGTAAATATCCCCCTACAATAAATTCATTATACAGAGGCACAACGAACGATTAGCTCTACAGTAGTTCTTTAAAATGAAATGGTTAATTTGCATTTAAAAGTCTGTCAGTCAGCAAGCAAGTCTGGTTTGAGTCTTTCGACAGGAGTTAAGAGATGAGTTATAATTCCCGGCAGACATTTTTCTCCACACACACACACACGCACACACAGAATGTGCCAGGCTGCAGGCCTCGAGCTGTATCTCAGACAGATATGAAACTGGGCTACAGCTTCCAGTGTAAGACGGACGCCAAGTCCAGGCCTCAGAGCCAAGCCAAGCCAAGCGTGTGCCGGGAAAACAGAGGGCGTGAATGTCTGTGTGCATTAAGTTGAATTGCATCTGGATTATTATGTGCACACCAGATTGAAAGAAGGCAATACGTTTCCCTCGCTGCAGGTTAATCGAAACAAAATGTTGGTAAAATGATGGATTTCTTGCACCCACTGAGCATCCTATCCAGCCAGCATCTGTGTGGGCTGACAGAAAGAATTACTCGAGGGGGTGAATAACTTTGCTGCATGACTACGGGACTAATTCGCCCCAATGGCACTGATCACAGTTACAAAGGAGTTTCCAGTCCTTGGAAATGACTGGAGGGACATTTAAAACTCATACACAAAAACGTTTTACTTTGCACTGACCTTGATAACCATCGTCATCTATGTCTCCTATTGAAGCAATGCACTCTCCGAAGTGTGCGTTGTAAGCGTTGTCACCTGTCAAAACGGCTTCCTCCTCCATCACCCCCTGAGAAACAGAAGCAGACAGATAACAGTTTACCCACCGATCAAGACACATTTAACAAAGGCGCTAAACTGCTGCAACCTCAGGACATAACTCATGATATAAAAGGTATAAACAGATGACGGGATCATGCAATTCTCTAATGTTTCGCTGCAACAATATGTTCAGTGATCACCCACAGGTCCCACTTACATTGCCCCTGCTGAGGTACACAGTCACCTGGCCCTCATCCCGAAGCTGGCTGTGCATTGGTGCCCCCACCAGCAGGTCTGACAGGCCGTCCTGGTTCAGATCAACTGCACACAATGAGGAGCCAAAGTAAGAGCCCATCTGGAACCAAGCCGAGCCACAGAGCATTGGGTCAGATCACAGACAATTCTCTCCACTTCACATGATGACATACAGTTTCAGTTTGAACGGAGTTATTGTGCATCTATACCAATATAAAGGAATATTTACACAACTTACAGCTACCTTTGTCCTCTTCCTTCTATTAACTTTAAAAGGGAAAATATTAGCTACTTCGATGGCTTTACTTTCTTCTCTGAATCGCTGTTGCTGTTTCAACACTTAATGCAGACATAAACATTGCAGTTCTGACAAATGAATATCATGTTTGTAAGGCATCGCACAAATCAATTACATGGTCCCTGAGGCAGAATAGCAGCTGTTTTGTATCACGTGGAAGCAAAAGTACAACAGTGGTCTGAATGCAAAATATACACAGTACAATCAGGGCAGTCAGAGACCATTGAAACAAAACACCAACACATTTGAGCTCATACCATCTTCCCTGAGGCTTGGAAACTCTTCACCAATGACACACCATCGATTTTGAATATGTAAACCTGTGCAGGAGGAAACAGAATCCCTGTAAGCAACACTAAGGCCTTCAAGTCCACAGCGAGAAACAAGGACAGAAGACGAACACCCTACTTTTCCACTGCCGCTGTGCTGAGGCGCCCCTGCCGCTATGTCTATTGCATGAGGAGAGGAGAAGTGTCCCGCCGTCACAGCGTAGCCTGGAGACACAGATGCAATCAGCTGCCTTTTATGTTTTCGACATTCCTTCATGACACAGTGGTTTTTCATTAACAGGCTCTCACCAAGGTAGCTGTATCTGTGGTAGTCAACGTCTTCTTTGTTTGGGCTGTAGAAGGTGTCAGAGGTCAGGTTGTACACCTTGATTGTCCCCGTCCAGTAGTATGACCCCGGTGCGCCCATCACCACCAGCTCCTGAAAATGAGAAACCCCACATTCATTCAGATATTTTGTGTTTGTGAGTCACCTCAAAAAAAACAAAAAAAAGGGAAAGAAATTGCTGCTGGGTGAACGTCTGGTTAACCAAAGGCCGCAGACGTCTGTGTGCTATCTGCTCTGAACCACACGGCCAGATGACATGGCAGCTGAAGTCCTCTTTGATGTGATGAGGAATTCCAGCCAAATTGAGAGCTGTAAAACGAATTGTTCACGGCTTTCTATGGTGATGGGCAACAGCTATTAAAGGGACTGGAGAAGGACCATTAAGATGTTCTGCTACCTACGAGAACACAGCTGCATCTTTTCACACTTAAGTCCTCAACTTCACGCTAGATTTTAATCAAATCACTCCTCCAATGTGTAAAACTCCCCGATGAAAGCTCGACTTCCTCCACGCAAACAAACATCACAGCACCTTGCCGAGCTGTGATGTCAAACATCTGGACCATGGTTCAGACAAGGACAAGGTTTAACAGTTGGACATCTTTTCATGAAATTCCTTGCATTCTTTCAGGGAAGGGGGGGGGGCTCAAATGCTTTAAGAGATCAACACTGGTCCTCCCTGTTTGTGGAAAAACTGTGTTTGATGATGATTTGTCTTTGGCTTTGTGACAATAGATTTAATCTGGATGTCATCTTTGACTTCCTGAGGGCCAAAAGTGTTTATATACAATCACAGTTCTCACGTGATGAGGAGGAAACCACTGCATGAACATTCAGTGAGGCTCCCTTCGCACCCTCGTCAGCTGAGCTCTTTTTTACGCTTGTTAATTATGTTTTATGCATTTGAATTATGATACTAAAGATGATGTCATTAGATTAGAAGGCCTTTATTCGTCCCACGGCGGGGTCATGCACTGCTTTATCACGTGAGTTTGTAACAGCCATGACAAAGACTTTCAAAGGCTGTTCGACTAAGACTTTATGGTTAAATATTTAAGAACTTAACAGATCATGTGAACCGACCAAATTTACATTATCAATGAAAGGACAACCTTCATTTCAAATCACAGCCAGGATCGTGTGTGAACACTAGAGAACGCCACCTATTGTGCTTGTGAGTCGGTCATGCGTACGTCTGTAAATCAGAAAAATGAAAGCAGCTTGATACAGAAAGGCTCAAAAGATAAGTTGATAAATGCTGTGAAATTTCATCAGGATCCTCCTCACCAAATTAGAACGGTATGATCTTAAGCACAGCTGCGCTCTGAGGACACTTTCAAATATTTCTAGAACAAGGCTCCATGTCCCAAACTGAGCGTGACTGTAATTTGAGACCTGAAAAGGCCCTTTGCTCGACATGCTGCTTCTGGGCAACATCAGGAAAGAATTAAGCTGCTAATGTATAGAAAACAAAATGCCTATACTGGTGAATATATGCACATTTCTCCTGCTAATTACATTTTCACAAAAATGAATTCAGTGACCTTTATCTCAGCACTCCTGCTGACTCTACAGGCTGCACATGGACTGCTTACAGACGGGGTAGGAAGGTTTATTTAAGGTATTATGTGTCTGATGATGATGTCATCTGTGAATACAGAAAACAGTAGTGCATCTCCTCTACATAAAGGGAAATCTGTGTTTTCTTAATCACTCTATCTTGTGGAAACACACCAGAGGTCAAACCAGGCTGCTGCAGCCTTTCCTATCTGCCCATGGAAACATAAGCTCGCAGTTATCAGGAGTTAGCCTGCAGAGCGCCTGCAGCTTTGATGAAAATACTCATGTGGAAGTTACTGTAGGATTTAGATTTTCCACCTCATTTGACATGTGGAACAACTTGGGGAGAAAGTTCCCCGTCGAGCCCACTTATATACAGTATATATACGTCTATATAGTCTGGTAGTGTTATCAGAAATCCTGCTTTCAACTGGCATGAGTCACCTCACTCCTCCGAAGAAGTAAAGGAACAGAGAATGACGTCGCTTTTTATGAGTGACATGAAAACTATAAGAGCCCATTTTTTGGATGGATGTGATTTGGACGTGAGCCAACTAACTTGTGTTACACGGATTAAGGAGATGAACAAGCACTGTTACTGACCTCCGTAAAAACTCCCGCTATCCCAGCTTGGCACGAGCCGTGTTCTTCCCCATACTTCTGCTTATAGTCTGCAAGAAAAAAACAAACCACAAATTATTTCACTGTGTGCTTCGAGCCAGCATTTACTGGAGTTTTTCCTGCATTCCATATGGAGCTCGTCAAAATCCCGGTCCCATCCAAGAGGAATCTGGGGGCAGATAGCCGGCTGAAAAAAAAAAAAGTGGTGCAAAGCTACATTCACCGGGGGGACACAGTGCTCTCAGGTTACAAAAATACTGAACTTAGATCGGCACTAAGTCAGTCTGGCATCCCTTCAACTGCTGGCAACTGAAGTTATGGAAGGAAGTGAAATCCTGACCTGGGAGCACAATTAAGGCGGACTTTGGTAAATAGCTCTGAGTCACTTATCAAAACATCTGAAGAGCACATTTGCATGAGTCAGCTTGAAATGTTTTACAGCACAAAGGAAAACCAACCTGCAGTACCAATGGATTTTGTTTACTATAATCACAACTGTATCGAGCGATTTCCCCTCCTGGCGAGTGAATCTTTCCATTGAAGCAGCTGATTTTAGCTCAAATATGTGTTTTATAATCTGCTATTATGTTTATATCTTTCAAGATGATGTTTTCTTTTGGAAAAAAAATGGGAAGGGAAGAAAAATTCTCCTTCTATAGTCACCTTCAGGATGACAAACTGTGGGCTGCAAATAGTAAGCGGCGAGCTCCTGTTGTGAGGGGAGATCACACGTCAAGGCTGTCCTGCGACTTCTCTTTAGTGCCGGAAAACCAGCTAAAGGCCAAACGCAGTTGTGAGCCATCCCAGGTCATCAATTAGTGAAGCTTAGAGGGTCTGTGTGTGATACCGAAGCACAAGGCAGCCTTCTGCGTCTGTATGAGACCCAGCAGGCTGTGTGATGTAAAGTCCTTGTCATCGCTCTGAGATGCTCCAGTATTTGAACCCAAACCATGATCTTTCCCTGACATAACCACTTGGCTTTAGTTCCTGAACCTAACCCATGCTGTACCGATGATATACAAAAAAAATATTAGTATTAAAAGTATGTTTGGAATATGAACTCCCGCTGCAAAGTGCTGTGTTTATACTGGATCAGTTAGCCTAGCTTTACATAAAGCAGCTGGCTCTGTCTAAAGGTAACAAAATCATCCCAATAGCTCCTTAAAATTCTCTAACTGAGTGAATGCTTGGACTTTTTCGAGAAAGGTTTGGGGTTCTTTAAACAAATCCAACAACACACTTCATATTGTCTCTTCAGTGTCCTATAAAGGGTTAAATGGAGTTCAGCCTGCGCTTGTTCACCACGGTGCCTCTACTGTACCTTCATAACATGGGATGAGGGGTTGCGTCCTGCCCTGGAGAGTTGGCGGGATGATGGAGCAGTATCCATGTGGAAGGATGTGCTCCGAGTCGTAGTAGACATTTTTCCAGCGGTGAGCACAAGCCTGGGAGGGGAAGATGGAGCAAAAACCAAATGAAGACACTCGCTCATTCTGTGCACAGACAGCAGGCGTCCTCCACCGCACCGGTCGCCTCTCGCTGTGCTGGAGTCAGTGCGTCTCCGTGGCCGTCAAACCATCATCAACCATAACGGCTCCAGTCTGTGGTGTGACGTCTCGGATGTACGAGATCTGCCTTTCCCAAACAGCACAACATGTGCAGGGAGCAACGTGCAATGTACGTCAGAGCATCAGCACTTCATCTAATTTCAAAACAGCTTTTTGAGTCTCGACAGGAAAACCAGAGCAGCTGAAAGGTCGCACAGCAAATGTGATTTAGCAACCACTTGGTAGACATTTGGCACGACGGTGAAAAAAACAGGGAGTACATTTGTAAAACTAACTGTAACATCCATTGTTTGAAAATAAAGCATCCCACAGATGAGTAAGCGTAGAGTCGTTTTCAAACTCACAAATCAGGCCACATAAATGTGTAAATGAGGTCATAATTTAGTGCCCTGGGGGGATGGTGGTGGGGCTCCTGTGGTTCTGGGGTTGGTTCTGGATGCTTCTCTAAAGACAAATTTCAGTTCATTTCCCCTTGCTCTGTTTTAACTATTCCCCCCCCTACCACACACACAACACACACACACACACACACACACACACACACACACACACACAGAGCCAATCTAAATGAACATAAGGCCCGGGAGGCTGCGTGGGCGCACACAGAGCGTCAGATGACTCAAAGGACCGGACAGCTTGGCTGACAGTAGTAACAGTTCCCGCATGGACTCTCCCTCCTTTAGTCGGAGCAGAGTCACCTGATAAAAGTGTTGCAAATGGCGGCAGTGCTATTGTCATGCTTTTGTTCAGTTAAGGAGCCAACTGATCCAGTGAAATCACCACTGCACACATCTGCCAAGCAGCCTCTTCCCTCCCGGTGTGCAGAAACACGAGCCCATTACAGAAAAAAATTATTTTCGAAAAAAACATCGCTGCTTTTTGAGAGGCGCAGCAACAACACACGGTTATGGACGGTCGCCACTTATCATGTTAATAAAGCCAATGTTTCTGCAGCGAAACAACTCCTCACTCATATTCCTGACAGCTCCAAGAAGTCCTCAGAGTTTGACAGACTGACGAGCAAAGCCAAGGGTAACGGTTTGAAACACATTCCACAAGGATATGAGGACAAACATATCAGAAAGGAACAGAGGTTCAACGGATTTAATAGTCATCTGCAGAGAGAGGGATTGTTGTGTTTGTTATAACAACCTGAGGAGGTCAATGAGCAACAGGTATTCAACCCTGTTTGCACCTGTCATGAGTGTTTACAGCAGGATTGTGTTGCTGAGGAGGATTTTTATGACCTGCCCATTCTCCTTCCTCACTAGCCGCTACAGGACACAGGGGTTAACGTTTAATGAAAGGTTGCCCTTAAATGGGACCACCGCAGAGCAGCGACGCCTAAACAAACCCTGCCAGCTAACCTGTGATCTCTATGCAAACATCCGGACAAGCACCCATGGGATTATCACCACTGGTCTCCTGATTATCCTCAATTCTCTTCTCTACTTTTGACAAACTTCACTCCACTGCTCCAAAGCTGAGGTTTCACCGTGTTATGTAAGCAAGCAGCAGGTTCCAAATCTGTCTTACATTAGTTGATACTCCAACTTTGAATATGCATCATTCAGATATCCCTCTTTTTACTTTTAACTGGTGCAATTGAAAGCTATGAAACCCTGGCTGGCAGAACAGGCCTTTATGCTAGTGGGGGGGTGTAATGTTGAGACCAGCTGTGGTTTAACAGTGTGGTTCATTGAAGACATTTGTAACAATGATGGTGGTATAATCAGCTCTGCTTCACATTAAACAATTTGCCGAAGTGACTGCACGGCTTTATCTTTGACCTCACCAGTATTCTGCCGCTGGCTTTGTCCTGGCGGGCCAGGCTGACTCCCATCCACTCGTCATCTCTGTCGCCCTGGCAAGTCTTCCCACAGGACTCTCTCGGCTTGCTTCCTGAAAAACAATGAGGAGTTTGCAGACAGTGAGTCATGAGGACAGAGGATGTCTTGGAGTAAGCAACTTGTCACTCATCTGCCATTGTCTGTTTTTAGGGTTTTATTCTAAGGTTCTGCTAAATGTGCATTTCCTCAGTTGAGTTTTTGGTATCTGGAGAGTTTGTAAATAGAAATTTGTTGTCTAAATGTTGTAGTTATCTCAAATATTGCACAACGACACATTTGATGGGTAACTGTGCAGCTGCTATGGTTGGTCAATACGGCAAGTCACCTTTACTCTGACACTGACTGATACTGAAAATATCTAGTTATTTCTTACAACTTCACACATGCAGATTTAATCTAAAACTTCAACATGAAACAGGAAAACAAATTCAGAAGAAGAGGAACCTCAGAGGCATCTGCAGAGACAGTTGGGTGGTTGCAATGTGCTGAATTGCAACATATCTGTTCGTTTTAATATGCAATGGAGTAAGAATTTGCAAATAACTTCCTGTTTTTACTAGTGTGCACGTGCATATCTTTGAACCCAGAAATCATAATGTAGATGACATGAAATGAACAAAAAACAAATAATTAAGCACAAAAATGAAAACAATCTGATTTCTGCACATGTTTTTCTTCAGTTATTCACTACTGTAACTTGTATTCTCTTCCTCCCTAAAGACAACTGATTCAGTACAATGGCATGTAGCTGAGTGTTTCTCTGTGTAAGTGTGTTTGGGCTCCCTGAGGCCCATCAGAGTTCATCCTCACTGAACGCAGCACACTCGCTTTGATAATGTACTGGATGTTTTTTTGGTGACACATTGACTGAGCATGGGGTTTATACTAAAGCCATGCGTGCACCCCCGGGGCTGCTAGACCACATGAACAGAGTTGAAATTTTTGGTTGAGGGGGGGCTTAGAAGAAATTAGCAGAAGCATAAATCTTATATATCAAAACATGTATGTCCCTCTGCACATAGACCCATCTTGTTAGTGTATGTCTCCATTCAACAGGTTCAGTGCTAAAAGAACAACTGTTGCACTGTTAAGTCGAAGATAAGGCTGTATTATTCTGATAAAACAAACCAGATGCTTGAGGGAGTTTAAGCAGAGCGTGCACAAGAAGTTGTCTGTGGACTGAATCACCGGATATTCCTTTGAGATGAGTTCAACAATTGCAACACATGGATGAATGTGCTGTCATGGGGCACCACATCTACTATATGCCGCTATAGCTTCTTGGAAGGATGCTGCAAACTCAACTGACCTCTTCCCAGGTCCATCTCTGTGCAGCGGCGCTCTGGGTTGCTGTGAACTCGACACTTATACACAGCTCCAGGAGAGTGCACAGAGCTACTGTAGGTAGAGTTTGCCCTCGGGGCCCCTACAATCACCCTGTAGACAAGAGGACAGGGGTGAGGATGGATACAGGAGTGTTTTCACCCTCCATCATACAGTATCTTTACACTCATCGTAGCCAATACGTGAACGTTTAAACTGTTTTCCAAGCAGGAACATGTTGATCTTACTGTTTAAACTTGCAGCCTCAGCTCTAGAACCACTTTGACATTTGTTTTTCAAAACACCAATTTTCTGCATTCCTTACAGTAAACAGCATTTCCAGGAACAGTTCAGAGTCGGACTCACCATCGTGTGTTGTCATGATAATGCTCCAGCACAGAATAGCCAAAAAAACTAGAATTTGGTCCGCGGAACACGAGAGGATGTTCTAAGTCTATATTGTAAGAATAAGCCACGGAAATGGAGAGACAGACATATAAAACAGTTTGTACTCCCGGTACTTGTCTCTGAAGAGGAGCCATCCTTTTGCGCAGAGTGCGTAAAAACGCGGTTAAAGTGTCCAAAATGAGGAAAAAAGTAATAAGCAGGAGTTGTCAGCTCTTCAGTGGTCAAACTATCTTTCAGCGTTGTTCCTGCTCTGGCCCCGCATGCAGGCTGTAATCGCATGAGGAAAAGCTTAAGGAGGAGAGTTAACGGTCCGGTAAATAACGGTGCGTCAGCTTCTCTCCATTCTGTGTCACTCTAAGAAAGTTGCAGCTCGCAGGCTCCCTGTAGCGGAGATAAATGCGGTCAGCTGTGGCAAGTTCCCAGACCGTATCCAGGACGGGACAGGAAGTGGAAGACGCAGTACCAAAATAAAAGCATCAACGTCGGTGGAAATGACTGTTGCAGTTCGCTAGAACGGAGAGTTTTATTGTGTGAAATGAAACCGGAAAGTGTGGTCGCACTCTGCGTTATTGACAGCGGTAACGCGGTCATGGAGAGACGCGGATGGTTTTGAGGCGCAAAGCATCACATTTCACACTTTGGCTTTGGGGGTCAGTTCATTTAAGATGAGAGATTAGGGCTCACTGCTGCCATCTAACGTTTCCTAGTGGTTACATCTTAATTTTCATATTAAATAAACCCTTCTATCTGCTGCAGGTTTACACTCATTCAAGACAAATTCATAGTGCAGATGGTCCTCCATGGAGACTCTCTTAGAGCTTCTCTTTCAAATGTCACCACAGAGACACTTTCATTGTTTGTTGGAAGTAATTCATTGCAGTTTTTATAGAGATATTAAAGTTATTGGCCCGGTGGTAATTATTCAAAATAACCTTGTCATATGTAGTTGCTTAGACAAGACTGGTTCCCAGAGGTGGGACCAATCTTTGCTGTGCAACCTTTTACAAGTCCAGTAAAGTCTCAAGCAATTAACAAATCCGAAACTTTGGTTTGCGAGTCTTAAACAAGTCCCAATTCGTTATTTAAAAATGTAATGGCATTTGACAATTACAACATAGTAATAATATCCTAAATACCCTAAATATAGCTGTATAAAATATACTGTAAACTAAAAAAAAGAAATACGATACTACAGCGTATTTAAATGTTTTTTTCTGCATTCCTCCTAACTTTAACTCCTTACGCCTTGTGAGAACCCACTTAATCATTATGGAGTATATAGTACACAGTTATATGCAGGTCTAACTTGTGTACCATCAATACATCCACATACAGGATACACTTAGTTCAATACACATACAATATGTATTCCAGTATTCTTTTTACTGCCTGTACCACAAATACTGACACCTGGCCTGCATTACAGTCATTGGCTGTCTATTTCCTGCCTGTGTACATTTGCAGTTAAAGCTTTTCACATCCAGGTTTGCTGTGCTTTCTGCATGTCAACAGGTTCTTATCAGACTTTAAGAACCCGCAGGTTAAAAGAGATCAATCCAAATAATGAGACAAGCTGCTGATTTAGTATCAAAGAAAATGTTTGACAGCAAAGATAAAGGAACCACCAAAGATGTTCTGTAAATATGATTTAATTTGTTATCCTGAAAATGTATAGCAATTCATATAGTACAGTTTTAGTCATAATTATACAATATACAGTTTGTGTTTTGGGGTTTCAGTGTCAGTGATAAATGTAAAGCATAGAAACAAGTGCCAGAGGCCGGTAACTTAGTGCGGTGCGATTGCACAGTTAAAGGGTCGTCTACAGTTTTACAGAGGAAGTGATTCAGACAACAGCACAACACAGAAACCTATAAATCAACTGTGATCATTCTATCAGTTATTGCACACATCAGTCTGTAGAAACACAAATAAAAAGGGAAACCATTTATCTTCATCTAAAACATATATAAATTAAACTTAACTTCAAATTAAAAACAGGATGTTTCTGGAAGATTTGTTTTTCTCTAATTCCCACATACTTTGTCCACACATACTGCAACATACACACACACACAAACACACGCTGCCCACTTAAATCCCAGTGTGTACCCATACACACATGTACCCACACGCATACAAATACACCTTAAAATGACAATAAATGCAGAGAGAAGGGTTTGATCAACGTCTTCTCCGTCAGCAGCAGCAGCAGCAGCGTCATTCTCATCCCAAAATCCCCGAACCAATCAGACACTCATCGTAACCAAGGCTGAGGAGGGAGAAACAAAGAATAAATGAATATTAATACATACTATAATATACTGTATATGTTGTAGATAAGCCACATTTGTTTAATTCTCTTACACATATATGAAACATTCAAATAGACATTGTATAATGTGGTCAGCCATTTTCACTTTTATTAATCACATTAGAGTAAATGCGTCAATCACTTGTCAGTATCCATTTATTAATGAGTTAATTAGGGCCTCAAACATTCTTAATTGTAAGAGGCCTAAGCTGACTTTAGTAACCGAGGTTGTGAAAGTCCTGTCAACAGTAGACAAATGCTTACAATCATTTTTGAGTCTTCTTTGTCCAAAACCTTTTGAATCTGCTCTGGAGGGAACTTGAGCATGGAGGTAATCACTTTGGCCATCGTCTGGTGGGGAAACAAAAATAAATGAATACATACATATGGCGTTTTCTTTTCAAACGATGTTTATAAGTTGCTGTCCCTTTCACATAAACACCAGATACAGTAAGTTTGACACAATCATCCGATCAATTCAAGCTTGATCTGAGACAGTTAAAGAGGACATTATCTACATAATCAATACCAGACCCGTCTGCCAGCGTGCATGCATTACCCCATAAACATGGGATAATCAGAAACAGGGCTGCTGCGTAGGAAACCCAACCGCTCAACTAACACTAAACAAGGCCAGCATGCCTTTAAATGGGAAAAATCAGCGTCACGCAAGACACATGTGCTAGCAGGCAGCCTGCGGGACATCCTCCACACGAGGAACTCTGCCATGTTGCTATTAAGGTTAACTGTTTGTTGAGGAGCTGGAAAACTCCTGCTGACTTTAGGACCATGTCAACAGCACAGCTAATTAGGGAGATCGGTGTTAATTATGCCTAACAGGACCGGACACAACATGACTTTAGATGGCTGCCTAAATGGTCTCATTGTGTTTGTCATTTGCTCATCCGCCACGCAGCTCAGAAAACAAAATGGGACGTGACCGCTGCTCATTTTCTGTCATTTTAGCTCATTCTTATCAGATTGGTGTTTGTTCCAGTGTTAATATTTCGGATACGTTTGTGTTCAATTAGTTCTTGATGCTGTCAAAAGGGAAAGTGACATCATGCTTGACAGCTGCTCTGAGTGATGGAACTGTAGCTGCGGAAGTTTTTACAAACTTGTGTTTGGGAATTGTACGTCAAAAAGAGTTGTTCCGCAGTAAACCGACCACTCAGAGTTTGAGTTTGACAGAACGTTGATACGTTCCATTCCTGATCACTACTGTAGAGACTTTGTTTACAAATGACTTCACCGGCACAATATCTTTAATCAGCATCTACAAGCCAGTTGAATATACTTCAGTGAATGGAAGTTAAAAATATTACATTAGCTATCAGAAATGGGTCACAAAGAATAAACTAAACATGTGATTGACAGCTAGTTGAGTGATTAGCATTTTGGTATCAATCAAGGAATTAAAAAACTAAACAAGTAAACTGTTTTCATCCACCTGCAGTTTCCAGTGATGGAAATAGACTTTCTGTATCATTCCCATTCCCGTTAAGACAGAAAAGAAAAAAGAACTGAAATGAACAGCAAGTCAACATTTGTATACAATAATGTGAGAAAAAACAATCATACTTTTGTCTCCCGTCCCATCATGTACTCAAACAGCACCTTCTTCAAGTACTCCATCTCAGTGGCTTCTGAGAGTGCGTCGGAGTCATCGAGTCCAACGGGATCTGTGAGACACAAACAAACACATACCTTTAGACTGAGAGACCTGGTCACTTACTCTGTAGTGCACACTTGAGTAACTGTAATTATCAACCGTCACGCTGCAGTATAATCCAAAATCAGGATGGAGGTCTAAAGTGATGTCAGGTTTGGTTGTTAATGTACAACCTCATGTTTATTATTAACAAAAACATATGCGGAGACACTTCCCGCAATGGTACGGGCGCAAATTAGACACTGATAATAAACACAGGAAAGAATGGGGAGGCTCAGCATGAGCAGTAAGAATGAAGATTTTAATGCTCCCCCTGAAGCTATAACACCATTACCCCCTTCAAAATCTATGAATGGGAAACTGTGGTTAAACGTAGAGGAGGCTGGTAGCACTTATGCCACTGAAACTCCCACTTTAATATCCTCAACAGGTCTTTAATATGGAAGAATCACTGTAGACTACTGAACACACACTTGCTCTCTGAAATAATCATTCAGATGAGACCAAATGTTGTTGCATGTGTCCAGAGAGACTGAGCGACGAAAGGACAGGAAGAGGAGATGCAAACAAGTCTTTGATCTCTGGAATGAAGTAATGGCTGACCAATAAATCCAATAGCCTTTGTCCTCCTGACCTCGGGTTGCCCCGGCTAAGTCACCGACCTTCCCAACGACCAAAGAGGTAAAGAGCAGAAACCAGATAGCAAAAACTGGAGCTGGTTTAAATACTTTCAACATTCACAATGAATTAAGCGCCGCAGGCCAAAGGTAACACAGGGCAGGTCAGATATGCGTACTGGAAGTAGGAGCGCTGCAGGGTCCTGTGTGGGACACATGAAGACCACAATCTGTAAAACCCATTAAATCAGAGGATGGTTTCTTCACCGCCCCCCTTCTGAGAGCGGATTCTCTTTATTAAACCAGCAGGGAAAGTCTAAGTTACAGAGTCTCCCCCATCTCTCCAAATTCTCTCTCTCCCTCACAGACACTCTGCATTTCTGAAATACTTTATTGGAAACTGTATTGACTTGCAGGCAGTCCCTATAGGTTAACCCTGGCCTGAACCACAACATCTGTATGTCTTACCTGAAGTCTTCCTCCATCCTTAACCAAACCAGGAAGGCGAAAAGCATGGCAATAATTTCCTTTAAAAGATTAGCTTAACCACACCATACACACACATGCTGTGACACGTCTTCATTTCTGCCCCTCCTGTTCCATCTCTGATCCCTGAAGTTTGCACACAAACTCTTGAGTCTTAATAATATACATAATCGTGTGTGTTGAAACACTGCGGGCACACGTACTGGGGACACATGTTAGATCTGTACATCTTCTGTTGCTGTGTTTAATTTTAATGAATGGTGTCTTTGTTGTTGTGCGGTTCTCAAGCGGATATTGGCTCAAGAAGCAGAAATAAGTGAATCATTGTGGTAACGTTACCTTTGTTTGTGCTTCCGAGATGAGTTACAACAGTCTTTCGGTGGAAACATTTAATCTTGTCCTCGAGCGAGTGAATCTACCGTGGAGAAAAAAACAAGCATGCACAGATTAATAATGAAACAAGCTTGGAGTTTGACCCTCCTGGGTTAATTCTATGCATTAGCCTAATTGTTGCATTGGACATAAGCTCTGCATTTTCTTGGTCACCCTTGGGGGAGAAAGATGATGTAAGTGAGAGAAACTATGGGAGGCGTTGCTCTGCTTGTTTATAGGGTTAAACCAAATGTAAACAGATGTGCTGTGTAATTAAGTGGATGCAGCAGGAGAGCAAGAGCTCCTCTTGCTGGAGGCCACTGAGGCCTGTGAACTCACTGCTGCTAGTTAGCTTTGCTCTTCACTTGTCCCTGGGAAGAGCACATGCGGGGCCAGACACTCACCCTCTCAACAAACCACTGCTCCTTCAGGCGAGCTTCACTCAGCAACGTCGTCTTCTGGGCAAGCTGAGCCTGAGAAAGAGAAGGATGAGAGGACGGAAGTGTGAGAACTAGGTGGTCAATAATGAATGTGATGCACACACTGTTTGTATTCTTACTAACACAACTGCCTATCAGTGGCATGTTTTTTTCTGATTGCATTATTGTTTTCTTGAGTAACTCAAAGCTTGAATGATTTGAAACAGTAAAACTAGTGGTGATGGAACACGAACATACCTGTAATTCCTCTGCGCTCATCTGTGCCAGAAAAAATAAAGATATTGCTCGTTAGAATAAAGCACACAAGATATTTGAGTAATACTGATGATACATATGTATAAATAGAGATGTCCTGGGTCTGGAAGTTGTATATTCTGATTAAAGACCGTTCAAACCCTGATTATTGGTCTTAAACTTGGACAGACTGCTGGTGTGCTGTCTCTATGGACTGACACACTGACCTTATGTCGGAATGACAAATGGTTTGTGAGACCATCCGTTACGAAAGGCCTCCCTGAACATAAACCCCAACAAGCCACTCATAAAGATATTACTCCTCCAGGGGAACATGAAGCAGAAAGCAGCGTAATTCTTTGTGTTTGCATCTGGACATGTGTAAAGGTAGAGGCATCAGCGCAGGGACCTCAAGGAACCTCAACACCTGGATTAAACATCTCCCTGGAGTACTTTTGTCTTACCTGGCTCCTCTCCAGGTTGACTTTCTTTTCGCATGAGTTTTGCCGTAAAATCTGAAGGCCGAGAATCACCTCATACAGTAATAATTGATAACAGGGACTGAGGCTTTCCGCTGTCTCGCAATCGCTGTTGTCCGAGGAGAACATTCCTAAGTGATTCAAACGAGCTTCACAGCTTCCGGCATGCTTTGGAGAGTAGCCACTAAACTAGAGAGAGACTGATCACAGCAAAGTATGCAAGAGAATTGTCCCTGAGCTTAGATGGAATCAATTATGAAGCAAGACGAATGAGAATGGAACCGGAAAGTCTGTTAACCGGAATTTGAACTTTCACATAAAGTATCTGAAAAAGGCTTTGCAGTATGACAGAAAATGCATCTGGATTAGGCTGTCATTCAAAAACAGTAATGTTTCCATCAGACTTTACCCAGAAGGGAGTTGAACAACGTTGAGTGCATTCAGCCATTGTTATTTTATGAAGCCATTGTGAAATGACTTATGACTTTAACAGAATATCCGTATAAATTCAATCGAAACCTCCAGCTGCAGATAAAATGCCCTTTAATGGCTCCAAGCCCTCCATCTGCTGCATGGGAAACGAACAAATGCCTCGAGTAAACCCAGTTGTGACATCCATCACCGGCTGTCTGTTGACCTGGTGAAAATGCAGTGGGTCAGAGATGCTGGTACCTCAGATGCGTCATGGCTCCTTGCTTGCAGATCCTCCAGTTCTTTCTGAACCTGCCAAACTCTGTCTCCCATCTCGTCCTCTCGACTCTGAAGACAATAACAATGTCTGAGTCATTTCCTGTGTCTCATCGAAACATCACAACTCAAGTATGTTGGTCAAGTCACTTACTTAAGAGCTCCCACCCTTTAATCGTGTTTGGAGACAGTGACATAGACCAATTCAAACCAGACACAGCCTTGTATAAAATTCAAATTGACACATTTGAAACATGATGGTTCCAATGAGTTCACCTGACAGGCCTCTGGGGGTCTGAGGCTGATAAAATAAGTTGGTATAATAGCTGGCAACTACTGCAGTAATTGCTTCAAGGTGACGGTGGGGTTGATGCATATCTCAGCTTTGTAAAGTACCTTTATAACTTCTTCATATTTCTGAACAGTTCTGTGAAGATCATTCTCCTTCTGGGTGATGACCTTCTGCAGCTGAACCGTTTCATCTCGATGGCTACTCATGAGTTCTGCCTCGACACACTGGGCCTTCGCTGTAACGAGGAAAGAAGAAGCCAGAGTTAGCAAATAAAACAATCACTCATTTTAATTCAATTGTATCCACACAGATCTAAATAACAAGTTAGGACGCCTCAATGGGCGTTACAATCTGTACAGTGTACGACACCCTCTGTCCTTCAGACTCTCTGCTGGAGTAAAGGAAAACTTCCCGAAATAACTTAAAAGGGAAAAAAATGGAAGAAACCTCAGAAAGAGCCACACAAGAGGGATTCTTCTCCCGGGACAGATTTCAAACCAGTCAATCCCATATGAGATGTAACATGACTTATTCATGGAGGAAACACTGATTCACACTGATCTAAATGCAGCAATTCCTTAATTGTATCCCCCAGTGTAAAGATTAACTACAAAACAACCAAACAAAAACTGTGGATGAAGTGACAGCTGAGAAGACAGAGTCAGCAATTTTTATAGTTAAAGCTCCTGACTCAGAAGCTGTTCAATTATCCTCTAGAGTGCACCCGGTCTTATAGAACGAATTTAAAATCGAGGTGTGAGGTTGTACCCCTTCTGTTATGGCGACTAAATAGCCATGAAAGTCTTTTAGCAGAACAGTATGATGTCACAGTGAGGTTGACCTTTGCCCTCTTGGACATAAAAAGTTATTACTTCATCCTATTAGACATTTGTTAACTGGCGTATGAAGTTATGGTCAAATATGTTTTCAGTTAGTTCACCGTGACCTTTGACCTACAAAGTCTTATCAGTTCACCCTTGAGTAGAAGTGGAATTTTGTGCCAGATGTAATGAAATGCCATCAAAGCATTCCTAAGATATAGTTGACGAGAATGACACAGATTCAAAAGGCAACCCGTAAACATAATGCCTCTGACGCAGGCGGTTCTACATGAAAGCCAATTACATTCATATTGATCCTCCACTTTCACGTTGTCATCTATGTGGCTTGAACAAGTATAATAACAAGATACATAAGACAATTATTCCGATCACTAACTTCCCATGAGTTCAATCAGTTTGATGAATGGGTAATTGATTTCTTCCTCACCGATTGCTTCCTTCACTGCTGTATCAATCTCCTTCTCTTTCACAGCCATCTGTGTGTTGAACTCTCTCATCAACTGCTTCATAGCAGAGTTGTGCTTCAGCTCAATGTCTTCCAACTCCAATCTATTGGACAAGATGGTGAAGGAACGCATTAAGTCAGCATGGCCACCACAAGTGCATGGATAAGATGTTATAGTCTCATCAATAAATCTCAACTACTTCATTCACATCATCAGCTTACTTGAGCTTTTTCTCGTTCTCCTCCAACAACTCGTTCTTCGTGTGCTCCAGGTCCTGTTCATGCTCTTTCCTCAGTAATCTGATGTCTTTCTGTAAACTGGTGAAGTCTTTGTGGATTTTCTCTTTCTCGTTCTTCACCTGACTCAGTTTCCTCTTGAGAGACTCTTGAGAATCACCGTCCCCTTCACCCGTTGGTGAGTGGTTGTCCATCTCATTCTGCAACATGCTCTTGGTTTGCTGGACACTGCTACTCTCCAGCTTCCTCTCAGCCGCAGGTTCTAATGCGGTCTGGAGCTGCATCATAGCTGCTTGATGTTGATCGCGCTGGGCGTCCCTCTCTAGCAGCTCCTCTTTCAGGCGATTTATTTCTTCAAGAAGGTTCCCTTTTTCCTTTTCTGCTTCTTCAAGCTTGGACTCAATTTCTTGAAGCACTTCTTTGTGCCTCTCTTGTTGCAATGCATCTGTCTGAGAGGAAGATAGCTTCTCTTCATACGTGCTCTTCAATTCCTCCAAAGACTTCTCTTTCATCAGCCTCTCATGACTCACAATCTGTTGAAGTTGGTTCTCCTGCTCCTCTTTCAGCTTGACAAGAGTCTCCTCAAGTGTTTTCGATTTCTCCTCCAACGCTTCCCTGAATTCTTTGCTGGACGTTTCATTTCTTGTGAACTCCTCCACGCTAGCCTGAAGAGCGTTGATCGCCTGATCTTTTTCCTCAAGCTGGGAGGTTAGTTGTTTTTTAATCTGGCCGATTTTCTGCTCAGCTTTCTTCTTCATCTCGGAAACCTTCCGAGAGCTCTCTGCGGATAACCTCTCCTCGGTTTCCTTCAGGCTCTCCTCCTTGCTCTTGATAATCTCCTCTTTCAACCTGTCAAATTCTTCTTGCTGAGTTTGAAGTTTGTTTTTATGCTTTTGGTTGTCTTCCTCCAGCTGGTGCAGCTTCACCACCATCTCCTGCTCCACGTTACCATTCTGTGTGCACTGCATCTGCAGCTTCTCTACCAGCTCTCGCTTTTCATCCTCCCTGATGCTGAGTTGCAGTTTGAGGTCCGATGCGAGTTGTTCACACTCTTTTGTCTTTAAGGCTAACTGCTCCTGAAGCTCCCCGAGTTGACTTCTGAAACTCTCAAGCTCCACGGTAAGGCCACTGACCTTCTGCTCTTTCTCACTCAATGCTTGGTCCATCTCAGACTTGCTGATGGACTGATTGTCTAAACTCGCTGTCAACCGCTGCAAGGCTTCACTCTTTTCAGAAATCTCTCGCTGCAGGTCTTCAAGCCTAATTTGTAGAGATGAAATGGTGCCGTCACTCTCAGACAGAGTGATCTTGAATGCATCTGCCTGCTCTAAAGCGGAGGTCCTCTCCTGCTTTAATTTCGCAATGGTCTCCACCATTTGAGCAGCAGCCTGTTGTCTCTCCTCTTCAAACCGCTGGCTCAGCTGATCTATGGCTTCCTCCTTCTCCTTTATGCTACTTGCCAGCTGATTTTTTGACTCACTGATGATGTTTTCCAAGTCACTGATTTGTGACTCATTCGTTGTCATGCCGACTGATATGACTCTGTTTGCTTCGCCCAGCTCCTCAATTGTTTGATTCTTTTCATTGATAGACAGAGAATAATTGTCATTCTCGTGTCTTAAGGCTTTAATCTGCTCCAAATGAGCATTTACCTGAGCAGTTATCTGTTCTAATGAAATGCATAGATTCTTATTCTCCTCCGTCTGTTGGCGGAGATTCTCCTCTAAAGTGCAAATTCTATCTATTTTACTAATGATAATGTTTTTAAGATGCGATACCTTTTTCTGACTACAAAGCAGTCTATTATTGAGCTCTCCAACCCTACATTCAACTCTCTGACAGAGTTCGGAAGACGCACACTCCACTTTCGCCTGGACTTCCTTACAGAAATGTTCCATTTGGTTGCTGATCATAATTAATTGCTGTTGGAACTCGGCTTCCTTGGCTTGTAGCAGAACGGCAGCTTCCTCTGATTTATTCTGCAAGTCCTGGCATTCCTTACGTCTGGAACCTTCCATCCCGCTGAGTTGTTTCTCCGTTTCCTCCATCTTCTCTGACAGAGTCTTTAACTTCTCTCTGCTGTCTTCCTCCGTCATGTTCATCTTGTCCTGGAGGGCGTTTCTCTCATTCAGAGCCTGGCTAAGGTTCCTCTCCACTGACTCCATTTGCTCTTTGAGCAATGCTTCACCCTGAGACAAGCTTTCAAGCTTAGCTGCGGCTCCGTTAAGTTCTTCTTTTAGCTTCTGCACGGTGGTTTCTCTAATTGCTAGCTCCTCCTTCAAATCCATTATTGCAGCCGATACTTGTTCGTTCTCTTCTTTGCCTCGACTGAGTTGCAGAGACATTTCTTCCAGTTCCTGTGCCTTCTCCAGAAGCATCTGTGAGTGCTTCTCCATCATATCTTCCTCCTGCTGTCCTAACTTCTCCTGCCAACGATGCTCCAGCTCCTCAATCTCATGTTTATGGGTATCATGCAGTTTCTCCATCACCTCCTTATGGTTAGCCTGTAAATCGGTCATTGCACTGCTGAGGCCTTCAGAACTTTTTTGGGACATCTCTAAAATCTTCTCTTGCACTTGTTGCTCTTTTTGTCGAAGCTCTGCCTCCTTCTTTTCGAGTTCTTTCTTCATGGATTCTTCATTCTGCTGAAGCTTTTTCTTAAAATTCTCATGCATTTCTTTGGCCCTCTGTTTGAACTTCTCCATCTTTGTTTCTTGGGATTTCAGCTTAGCTTCCAGCTCAGTTTTAGTGTTTTTCATCTTCTTCTCGTGCGCAGCTCGTTCCTCATCAAGCTGTTTCTGGAGGCGTAGTTGCTCTTCTAGCTTAGTGTTGATGTCTGCAGTGTAGGACTTCTCCTGCTCCGAGAGTTCCTCCATGGTCTGTTGTAATTTCTGCTCTAATTCCTGAAGTGATGCTTGTTTTTGTTGACAGTCATTCCGTGCCTCTCCCAGCAGATGCTGCAACTCCATCATGTCTTTCTCACACAGAACAAGATTACCTGAGACCTTACGGAACTGCTCATTAGCTTCTTTCAGGCTCGCATTTTCCACCTGCAGTTGTGATAAACACTGCTGAGCCTCCTCCACTTCCTTCACCTTGACATTTAGCTCTTGTACAGTGGAATGTGATTCCTCTTTTTGTGTTTTTTCAACGAGAATGAATTCTTCAATTTCCTTTTCTTTTTCGCTCAAAACAATCCTCAATGCATTCAGTTCCTCCTTCAGATCTTTCTCCATCCCTCCAAGTGACTGCTCATGCTCCTGCTTGATATTTGCAATCTCTGCACTATGCTTTGCCTCTTGATCCTGTTGAGCTGAACAATGAGCATCTTGAACTGCCACCAACCTCTCTTCTAGAAGCTGTTTAATCCTCAAAGCTTCAGAAAGTTCAGAAGAAAGCGCCTCTTGCTCTGCCTGCTTTGCATCCAATTTTTCTAAAGTTTTCTGGTTAATGTCTTCAACATGTGCTTGAAACTGCAGCTGTTTGTCTTTCAGAAGCGCCTCCACTTCCACTTTGTGTTTCTCCTTAAGCTCTTCAAAAGCAACAGTGTGCTGCTGGGTTACGGTGTCCTTGTGTGTTTCCAGCTGAGCCTTGTGCTCTTCCTCTAATGCGGAGATTCGCTCCTCGTGTTTGGCCTTCAATTCGTTCAATTGACTGGACAGTTCACTGGACAGTTCTGATCCGTCTTGGGAGTTCTTCTCCAGGGAACTCTCCAGCTCCAATATTCTCTGCAAATAATCATTCATTAGGTTAATGCGATGAAATACAGATGATCATTCACTCAATGCACAAAACTATAAAAATTAATGGGTCATAATGCAAAGGATTTAAAATTGTAACACTGTATGTACATTTACACAAAATTATAAACATTCTATATTATTAAATAGGAATGTATTCAGTGGGGAGATATTTTAACATGTGGCTGTGATGTAAGCAAGTATGCACCAAAAACATCTGCCGGACGTAAACATTCTCCAGTAGGACAACAAGGTTGCCTTGCAGAGTAAAACCAAAGACAAACTAAGATACTGTGAAAAAGACACGCGTTATTGTTCTCTTCCAGTGTTTGAGCATTTCTGTGGAACCTGAAGAGAGAGCTAATTTTAAGATTCACCTAGTTGATACTTTTTAACAGTAGCGATGTACCACCACTCACAGTTCTTGCAGCTTCCAGCTCTTGCTGTATCTCTTTAACTTTGTTCTCAGCCTCTGCCGTTACAGCCGTCTTCTGTAACTCTGCATCCTCCAGAGCCAGGGACGCCTGCTGTGCTCGCTCCTTAGTTAGCTGAGCAAACTCTCCTTTGCATTCCTCCTGAATACACAAGCAGTAACACCAGCGCAGAGCAAGATTCAGAAACATAGTTTATAGTTTGTTTTTATTTGGTTTTGAACTTGAAGAAATGACAGCCGCTAGCACGTACCACAGCTTTGCAGATTCTGGCACTCGTCTCCTCTTCTTTAGCAGCCAGAGCTTCACTGTGGACTTTTTCCATATTGACAACCATGTCCTCAGTTGATTTCTAATGATGATAAATCACATTTACATGTAGTGGATTTCTGTGCACTCAAAGACATCATAGATCAACTAAACACATATTGTCAGCAACAATAAAGTGAAACAAATGTTAAATAAAAAACACCCAAAAGAGCCAACCAAGAGGAGAAGACCAGTAAATGTACTAATGAATTCTTAAAAAATAAAATGATTAAGTCATTTCCTGACCTTCATGATGGTGACCACTTCCTGTTTGACACGTGTGAGTTCCTGCTGCAAACTCCTCCGCTCTTCTTCATTGGCCCTTTCAACCTCTTTCACTTGCTCCTCCATCTGAACCTGCAGCTGCTTTCGGGCCTCCTCTGCCCTCTGCGCTGAACCCAGTGCCCTTTCAAGCTCCTCGAATGCTACCAAAAAGAAAAGTAGATGAAACCACACACATCAGCAACATATTCAGAAAAGCATTTTTTTCCTCAACATCAGGCAGAGAAATGAATTTCCCCTCACCGGATTTCTCAGCCTTTTCCTTCTGTTCCTGCAGCTCTTCTCTCTGGGCCGTGGCCAGCTGGACTCTGGACCGGAGCTGTGCAATCTCCTCTTCCTTCATTTCCAGTGTCTCGTGCATCTGGCGCTTTGTCTCAGCAATGACCATTCCCTAAAAGACAAGCAAGCCACAATCTTCAATTCACGTTCTGAGTCAACTCATTGAAATTGGCATCGCTTTGATAAATGTTGGACTCTTCACACTAAATCAAGCTGTGTGTGTGCAACTGCTTTTAGTGCTTTCAGTGTTTCTTAAAGAGATCTTATGAGCTGCTGGAGTCAAAGTTTAAAAGGAACAATATGGGACTCCAAGGCATCTGACTGTGGTACTCATGTGAATAAAACATGTCTGCTTTTGAAATTAAACTGAATCTTCAGGACCTTCAATCAAGATGTGACTAAAGCCTAAAAGGAGTCACCCACCTTGTCCTGCTCCACCTGTTCAATATGGTTCTTGGCATCACGCAACTGAGTGATCAGCTTGGTCTTCTCTTTTGTGTGCAGTTCCTATGAACATAAATTATTTGTCAAACTTGCAGATGATCTGACCAATATTTCTGTCATTGTTTTTTCTGCCTTTTTTGGGACTCAGATTTGTGTGTTGTTTTGATAACGTCGAGATAAATTCAGATGCCTGCTGCACCACCCAGGACACCTCACCCACAAGCAAAACAACCAGTGTGTACACGCGTCCAGCAAAACCGACATGTTGACCCAAATTACAGCCCAGTTTAGCAGTGGTGGCGGGTGGCGGCTATGTCTCAGAGCCACCGCTGTGTAACTAGTGGTTACTAAACATGACCTTTGAGTCTGACTCTGTCGTTTGATCTTTGTGTGCAACGAGGCATGAGTGTTTACGCAGCCGAACAGAGGAAGTGAGAACTTACATATGTAAAATATATATGTGAACCCCAGCTGCTGCAGTAGGGACTCGATAACCAGCAACCGCAGCGTACCGAAAAAAAGATGCGAGACTAACTGTATCGTAGGCTTCAGAATAAACAACATTGCTGCTCCTCCATGAGTGACCTGACCGTCTATATTATAATAGACTCGTCTAAAGCTGGGAACAAGCCCAGCAGGATGTCTTCACGCCTGTTGTTCCTGATATGGGAAAGTACAGCTTCAACACAGGAATCGCAGCAATACATGAAAGCGATTCAAACAACATACAGACAATCTGTCCATTATCTGAGTGTCCTTGTAACAACATCTGTTATTTGTTATCAGACACTGTAAAACATCCGAGCAACCATGAACTAGCTGTACAGGCCAATCATACCAGTACAGCAAAATGTTTTGAAATCAAAGTAAACAACAGTGTGTGCATGTCACACTGACATGACATGAGCCCCAGTCCTGGAGCTTAGCCAGAGAACGATGTTCCGACTCTGGGAAACACAGCAATCAACTGTGTCCCTGAGATAATGGGGTCACATTATCTCTGAACTACAAGAGAGACATTTTTAGTCATTCCTTGCTTGTCAGCTCACCCCCACTTAAATAAAACCTCTTTATGATTCCAGTTTAGCACCACATCAATTTCTAATAAGTGGCCGTCTCCACCAAATTTCATTGTGGGGATCATGAAATTTGGGCTTTTACTGTTTTACCAGCACTGTAGTAGTGGATATCAGCAGATTTGATCTAAATCGCTAATATTTTACATCATGTGGACATTGTGGTTTAATATAAATGTTGTTAAAAGCACCTTCATCTTCTCCAGCTCTTGCAGCCTCTCCTGCAGCTGTTCTTGCAGAGTTTCATTCTCGCTGCCCAGCTGGGCGCTCCGCTCCTTGTGTGTACGCATCACTTCTTTGCACTTGTGCAGGAGGTTTTCCTGCCTCGTCACCCTCTTCTGCAGAGCCTCCATAAGTTTAGCTGGATCACTGTTGCCCTCTTCTGACCGAAAATCAAACGGCCAGAGTTAGAAATATACATGTACACTGCCTAAATAGACAGTGCAGCATCTTCATGTGTACTGTTGTTCCACACCAAATGATCATATATGTATAATTAATAAAAGATAAAAAAAAGGATGCTCACCCTCATTGACTTCAGGCTCTGCTCCTTGATCCTGAGAAGGACTGACAGATGTAGAGTTGGCAGCATCCTCAGACACAGGGGCCACAGCCTCTTGTGGCCAAGTACCTTCAGGCACCACTTTGACTCGTTTCTTCAATAGCACAACCTGTTAGAAAGAACAAAAACACATTTGAATGATTTACTTTTTTTAATTCATGTATTTGTTTACGTATGCATGTTTACGTTGACACTATTTTCTGCAAGTTGAACGCCTTAAGAGCAATTATATAGAAAATGACGCATGTGCAGCGGGTCTGCAGTATATAATGTGTCCGATGACTCCTCAGCTCGGTCTAGTATTGCATACACGTGGCTGCAATATAAAATAACAGATATAAATAAATAACGGCTGCAAGGAGGGGGGAGAAACAAGAAACAATCTGTTTTTCCAGGAGTGGGTATTGATAAAATACTAAATGTATAAATCGATTACATGAACTCAATGGGCTTAGCTACTATCTTTTCTAAAGCTGTGGTGGCGGTGGCTCAGTTCTGGTTGTGTGAACTCATGATTGAACATCGTGTAGCACAGGTACACTGCGGTTTTCAGTCAAACTTTAAAAGGTTCAAGGTCTGTCTAGGTCACGACTACATTTTTCAAACTATTAAGCCATTCTGAGAGTTCATCGGAAAAGATATAGAGGCAGTCTTGCCTCCTCCAAACTCGAACAAAAATCTGACCTCCAATCTAACCTGTGTTTGGAGGACAGAGATCATCTGGTCTTTCTCCTCCAGCGCAGCATCAAAGTCGTCCTGAAGGTGCTTCTTTGCCAGATGGTCCATTTGCAGCTCCTGCCATAAGTCAATATGCTTACTCATAATTCCATCTAAATGTTTTTTTTTTTAAGACAACTCAAATCCAAAAGGTGATATATTGATCTTGGAGAGACAAGAGCATTCTCATCAGAGCCATACCTCCCGTAGTTCACCTATTCTGCGGAGAGATTTATCTTGACTCTGACTGAGAATGGCCTAAAAGGGAAGGAAAGCAGACGTGCATATAATCAGTTCAGGCCCACTTTCAATTGTCCTGAAATGACTGATGAAATGACTCCAGGGGAGAAAAGACCTGGGAACTGTGCAGTAAATATCAGAAGGAAAAGAATTACCTGTGTTTTCTCTTTATCTCGTTGGACTGTGCGATACGCAATAACCAGCTGCAAGGTAAAGAAGTGGAAGTAAACACAGGCGACTAAATCATTGAACAGGATGACAATCTGTAAAGGGATGTCCACACCAAGAACAATAACTGTGAAGAGAATTATAAATATATAGCTTTGAAATCTCTCCAACTCAATTGGACGGCGGAGTCACTGAATGAAGGAATGTGCGTCTCGCAGCAGGGCCGGAGAAGGAGAGATGATTTCCATTCAATATGTATACTTAATGAAGATAGAACATGTTCAAAGGACACTTTAAAAGCTACCTTCCTGTGTGGAACATATACACCTCGAATGCTAAGTTTCATACATTCTGTATATCAATTTCAGTGCTTAGACACAGTTGGAGCACAAAGCACCACAGAAAATGATCGTTCATCAATGTGGACAGCTGTTGAGGGACCGTTCTAACAGCGACGCTCACCTCGGAGTACTTCCCTCTGTACTTCCCCAGGCTCCTCTCTACTCTGAGCATTCGGTGCAACAGCTGCTCTTTGGAAAAGGACTCGGCATTTCCTGGTGGCTCCTCGGCCTCACTCTCAATATCTGAAGGAGGATCATATGTGGAGCCGCCCATGGCTTCGTTTTCCCCCAAAGGTGTCAGGGACTCACGCGATGAGCTTCGAACCAGGCTTTCTTTAGAGGGAGAGCGGAAAAGGTTTTCTGCCCGACTGGTCCCAACACGAATTAAGGACTCCATTGAGGGAACTTTCAGCTGCAGTTTTTGGGCAAATGACTGCGGCTCTTCTCTCTATTGGAAAGTTCAAGAAAGTGCATTATTTATTTGATCTCAACAAAGAATAAGGAATTGCATTTTAAAAATAATTTGAAGATTTAAGAGGAGGTAGTAATGAATTGGGTATTTACACACCTGAGGAGAAGCACTTCCATCTCCATTGATGCTACCTCCAGGAGACCTGGACGGCACTTTAGAGGCACTCTGCCAAAGAAATAACAAGTTATTATAAAAAGTCAAACCATACAAGCGAACCTGTCCTGGGCCAGTTAGTCATCCACACCCAGCTTGGCTCTCCCTGATTACTCGCGAGGTAGCAATATTAGTATTGCTGGGAGCAATGCAGGGGCAATGGGTACCCTCATGCAACTTGGAAAAAACAGAGGGGTTAAATACGTATAAAGAAGGCATCTCTAGAGTACATTAAACAAAAAGGGTTAAAATTAGACGCTACTGAACAGCCATGAGGTCAGAACAAACAGACAGTACATTCAAGTAGGAGAGTCGGTATTTGAATTAAAGATGCTTGGGTGTGTCGAGTGCAGCAGCATTAAAAGAGCACGAGGGTCATAACACACGGAAGTGAACATTTAGCAGCTTAGCTGGTTTAGTTGACTTGTTAGAAGCAACATCAGAGTAAGCACATTTTCACCACACTTGTCCAGCTCTAAGCTACCCCTTCCTCTGGATTACTTTGCAAATCATTTTACATTTGTTTTCTGTGACATGGACTACAGTCGTCGCCGTCGGGTCGATTACAGGATCTGTTTTAATGAGCGTCAAAGTTCATGAATGGCAATAAAACAAATACAGACTGCTACACGTCAGTGGCCATTGGAAGTCATTTTGGCAGGATGTGTTGGTTTAGTTATGTGTTCATGTACTGAGCAGGGCCATTGTTTGATTTTGTGAATGCATGTGTGTTTGTGTTCACTGTCGTTGACATAGACAGACGTTATATGACAACTTTATATGTCTAGGCAGGGAGCCAAGGCAATTTAATAGGCTTTCCTTTCAATGGGTTATGTGAAGGAACAGAAAAAATAGCCATTTGAAAACTCTAATTAGCCTATATGACAGATGCTAGCATTTATTTCACTGATTTCACTCATGACTTTATCCAGGCAGTTATTGTAATTACACTCGTCACCTTTGCTTGGGTGTTTCCCTGCATGGTTTAGCTAGTAAGCAGACCTGAGTGCCTTTTCATACTCGGTGCCAAACACTCCCTTTACGAGTTCTCACAGACAACATATGATGGACTGAACTGATCAATTACCTGCACAAACCTACTTTAAAGAGGCAAAAGAATCACTGGAATACAGCTCCTATCAAATTATTAACATAGCTGTCAGGGTTTTTCCTAAAGAATTAACACAATTATCATGAATGACTTTTGAGGGGATTATAAAAAAAAAAAGGGGGAACATTAACATTTAGTGAGGACATGTCTGATAACGTTTTGATGAAATGGAGATGGAAGATGACAGAGACACTATGGATGATCACTAGAGAACATGATGTGACCTGACATCTGTGGTGGCCACAGACCAAACAACAGCTGTTATCAGACTGCAAAAGCATTAACTCACTGAGCACTACAGTAACAGTTTGTGATGGCCGTAATAGTCAACCCAGCATTAGTTGATGAAGAGTCTTAGTCAACCAAGTTTTGATTGGCCGGTTGATCTCAGGAAAAATAATACACAGGTGACACTCAGTCACAGCCCTGTGCTTGTTGGACCTTCTGCATTTGTACATGCAGGGCAGAAATTCTCCATCTGCAGATCGTTTTTTGGCTGATACAATATGGTGTTAATAGTGTGGCTTGTAAAATACTTACTCAGCCCTGGAATTCAGTTTCTACCATCCAAAATATATATATTACTGATTATGTTATTATCATATGATGACTAGTCAACAGCTTTAACTAACAACTACTAATCAAGTAGGACAATCTTTGTTTGGGGGCAGGTCTAGACAAAGTACAACAGAGAACACCAACAGAAGAAAAGTAAAGTGCAGCTTTTTTTTAATAATATTTAGCTAAATTTGGTAGAGCTGAAAGGTAATAAAGTTCAGAGTCTCACAAAATGATAAAACAAAGCTACATTACATTCAAAATTGAAAAATAAGCTCAAAATTGATGTAGATTAGAAGAACTGCAAACGGTTGCATTTTTAAATGGAGCAGTTAGTTGGTAGTCAAGATACGACTACCTCTTTAAACCACACAAACATTCTCTATTACAGGTTACATGATCTTAAGACACTTAAGCATACAAATTGTTAGCAAAATGAATTTATGCGTTGGTAATTAATTTCTGCAGTAAGTCAAAAAGGTTGATTTCCCTCCACTGGTGTAGTTCCTGATCATTACAACAAGAAGGATTTATTTCATTTAAAATGTTGTGTAGACCACAAGGGCATTTACAATGGTGCTCCGGTTTGTTTACTTGGAAGTGTAACATTTCAACTCCTTAAAAAGCCCAAGGCTCATAAAATGAGAATTAAAAAACTCCAATCCAAATAATCAGACTTGTAGGGAGAAGGGACAAACGCCATCAGGCAACATAACAGGATTTGGGGTTTTTATAAAGGCAAGCAACTGAAAGCTAAAGGATACCCAAAGACAAGGGGGACAATACTGGATTTTTGATGGATCATAATAACAGAAAGGTAGGGCAATACACATACATTCGGCAGAAAGCAGACAGGCTTCTATCCCACAGAGTAAACCATAAGTTCCATCAGATGCAGGGTTAGCCTATGCAATACGAGATGCCTTCTTGTTGCTAAATCCAAAGGAAACAGGAGACAGAGAGTAGGGAACAAGCAGTCCCTACTTGACTACTGATTCCCCAAAGGCGCGGAGGCGGGAGGAAGGAACAGGGCAGGAGGAGGAGAGAGATGAGGAGGAAGAGGCTGGAAGTGAGGACAAACTCACCACACTGGCTACCTGGGCCGTTTTGGGTCGTTTTGAATGGTCCAGAGCAAAGATAGTATACTCAGAGAGAAAAGCGGGCTCTGCTATCATCTCAGCCAGCACCTGACCCCGTCAGTGCAGTAACGGGATGAAAGGTGGGGAAAGGAGATGAACACAGACAGCAATGAGAAAAACAACACCGTGAGAGTGAAATAGCGCTGAAGGGAGTGTGTTGCCGCGCCGTCCAGAAGGGGCTGGCCGAGAGAGGTAGAGAGAGAGAGGTAGAGAGGTAGAGAGAGAGAGAGAGAGGTAGAGAGAGAGAGAGAGAGAGAGAGTGGGAGTGGGGGGGGGGACTACATGAAATAGCAAGAAAAATAAGGAAAGCGGGAAAGTGAAACACTCAATCAACATTGATGTCATGAGTAACAGTTTGACACCTCACTGTGTAGTCGGCAAACTGCAGCAATAATTGATGTGTTTAATGGTTACAATGCATGGAATGACTATGTGTAATGTCAGAGACAGAATTCGCCTTTAGCCTCCAACTGTAATTTTACCGGTTTGGTTGACTATCACTGCTTATTTGGTGTCACTTTAAGGTGCAGCAGGGAGATTTTTCCTTTAAAAAAGCTACTGCACACTGCTGCTCAGACAGTTCGTGGCTAGTTGGTAAATAGTGGAGCATAGCTGCTAAAGATTCAGCCATTTCCAAAACATAGCCACTAGAAAGTGAATACTGGTCCACCTAGACCAAATGAATGATAATGTTGGTCCGCAACTGCTGGAGGTGTAAATAAGCAACTGTTTGCTAAAAACTTATATTTGACTTCAAAAGATATTCTTATGTTTATATTATTATGGTGTTTTTAAAACTTTGCTGATTCAGCCTTCAGTGATCATCATGAACAATACACTTTTAAAGATGTCAAAGTGTTAAAGATCTGTGAGGTGAAGAAGGTGCTGCTGATAAGAAGCTTTCAAAGTTGAGGGCTCTTGGATCCAAATTCCGACAACACATTTGTTCCTCCCAATTTTAGGGAAGAAGTAAGAAACATGAAAAAAAAGGGGCACCTCCATATTCCAGTTTGGGTCGTTCTTGAAATGTAGAAAACAAATCATGAATGAGTAATGAAGATCTAACAATCCAGATTTTAAACATCCATTTACAAGCTCTCTTCCAGACATATGTTGCAACATTGACCACTTTTTACCTCCAATGAATCAAAGAGGTCTTGCATAACCTTGCCCATATCCTTAATATTGCTAAAAAGGAAATACAACAACTCACCAGAGAGGGAAAACACTTAAGAGGATTCATTCATTATTCATCATATACGTGTGGTGTTCTCCCCCATTAAATGTCCTTCTCAATGCCTCTAAAGGAGAATCTCTTTTAGGTGTGTTGAAAAAACAACCCGCTCATTCCTTATGTGATTTAATATGTTATTGTGATGCCATGCACTGATTTTCCTTTTGTTAGAAAGCTTTTATTCAAATTAGAATTGGGCTTTTCATTGTACTAATCCTGTTCAATGAGGGAAAAACCTGCCCAAGATATAACAGAACATACCTGTATAATGAGATAATTATACTAACTGCTCTTTAGCAAATCAATTATTATGGATTCATTTTATCTCTGAAGACAATTTGATGGTTCTTATCTGTTGTATATGTCAAGAAACAGCTAAGTTGAGGGGAATGTGCTGAGGAAATAAGCACAAGACAGGGAGAAACAGTTTAGATTTTCTTAAACTTAATTTAACTGGCAGTGAAAAGAGTCACCAGCATCTTTGAAGCCTTAAAGCACTGCTGGCTAACTGGTTTATTTTGACTTGCAGGCACAACAAACAAGAAGAGAGACATTAATTGTTATTAAGGGTGCATTAATCATAAGAAAACATCATATTTTGTAATACTGAAAGGACTATTTCACTGGAAAAATAAAGTGGGGCAAGAATATAACAGGCTTTAGTTCAGGTACAAAGATATTTAACATATCTATCATATGACATGCAGCACACATCATTAGCTGACACGGTGCTCACCTCTCTATCACTGGGAGAGGGTGCGTTGTCATGGGGAAAAGGAGGGGTTTGGCTCCTACGCCGGTCTCCAGCTCCCATCTGGTAAAGATCAGTAAGTAGGTTTGTGTAAAAACATATTCCTAGATTACACAAACTCATACTATAACCTTCTTGCTTAATTGGTTTTCGAGAATCTTTTTTTTTTTTTTAGTTCCCTGTTATGGCATAGAACAATCCAATTTACCACTAGAATATAGAATAATAAACTACACTTTCTTGGCATTGTACCCTTTTGAGTCCTCACCTTTGACCCTCCACCAATGTAACAAACTGATGTAATTAACAAGACACTGTCATGAACACGAACACGGACAAACTTTAAACGTTGCATTTTGCTCCACATAAGGGCAACTCTCAAGCCATTGATACAAACTAGACTGATGCATATGACAATACAGTATTTCAAAAGATAGTAATATTGAGACAAATCCAGATTAGAAGAAGCTTCAAAAGGATTTAAGATAACAATGTTTATATGTAGATTTGGGCTTTTAAAGCACCACAAAACAATGAACAACCTTTTTAAGAGGTCCAAACATCAAATGGCAGGTGCACAGACAGGTGCAAAGATAAAAAAAAATCCAGACATCAAAAACATACATCTAAACATGATAAAGACATAATAATGTAAATGCATATGCATGATAGGCAATTATACCTAAAGCGAACATATGCAAAATGTTGGCAAACGTTTGGAAGAAATAAGTAGTTGAACCTGACCAGCAAGGATATGATAGACACACAGCCAACTACCGATGAGCAAAATGGAAACTCACTTTATAGCAGTGTTAACGTTAATCATTTAGCTGCATACTTGTTATAATCGTGGAAAATACACTAAGCAAGTAGGTATCTCTGTTCTGGTTTATTTATATACTACAAAGGGAGCTGTCGTGCACCGGCAGGATTTGCCTGTGTCAAATAAAGCTGCCAGCTGACATCCACTGGCAGATCACCAACAGCAAGCAGCATCGTCACGCCTGTATTAGGAGACGATAATACGATTGTTGCCTGTTCCTTGTTAACTGCTTGTTACTGCTTTGTCCACCTGAGACAACAGGATTGACCAGTTCACATATTATTTTCGAAGGCGCCTTGAATACAACAGCTGCTGTTGACTTAGCATGATGCTAACGTATACAAACAGGCAAGGGCAACTGACAAGACAACTTAGGACAAGTTTACTTAATTTCGCGCTAAACTAATGAGATGAAAATTAACTTTTCTGTGACGATAGCTAACATTAGCCTACTTGGACATCACTCTAGGCAGTGTAAACAGATAATAGCTCGGGTAGTTAGCTTCCAGCAGCACAACAACCAACCTGGGCCTGTTGGGGTGACTGCGCATTCCTCTGCGGTGACTGCTCCTCGTTTATCTTCTGCTTCAGTTTTTTAAACATATTGTCACGCCGATGTAGCTAACAACCGACGATGACAACTATCGGGCGGAGATGTATTCTGTTTTAATCCAGCCTCACATCCAATCCTCGGCGCGACTTCCTTGTTCGCTCCCGAATTCCAGCAGGTGACGGAGCCCTCTGCGCATGTGCGGCCAACGTGGAGGAAAACTGAAACGTCAGAGTTAAAGGGCCAGTTTGCGCTGCTACATTAGCTACAGCGCCACCCAGAAACCAGACTAACATTTATCCCCAATATTAGGGTCCAAAAGTTAAAATAACTGCATAAAAGATATAATTCCCGAAGTAGCACTTTGTCCACAATTTTCAGTAGAACGTAGGCAAATATTTCATCTTTCACTGAAACAAGAAAATCACACAATCTGCTGAAGGATCCTCCAACTGCCCTAGACTCCAATGTAAAGTGGGGGCAGGATTTTCAGGAGGATAACTCTGTTTCCTACTGTGCATTTACCAAATAATCGACATTACAAATGAATCACTGTATTCAGCAGGCTCCTGTCCCTGGAGATTTTAAAATTGAGGTAATGTAAGTTAGTCATTGAGCAGCTTAGAAGCTTAGTGATGAATCAAACAATGTTTGGGAAAGAGGCAGGTCTTTAGTGTGAACGAGTTGTATCTCTTGAATACACAATTGTATTTTGTTGGCTTGAAATATATTTTTTTCTCTCTAAAGCCACTCAGAGCCTCTGTGAAGCAAGCGCTCAAAGTCTATGGGGTCAGGCAAAAAGATGGAAGTTCCCTCCCTTAGATATTTTAAATACACTTCTAAATCTAAATCGATCTATCTATCTATCAAAATCGATGTCAAACTTACTTGAGGGGGCTTGGCTTAAAAAGAGGTCTTGCTAATCTGCCACAACAAGGTCCAAGTCCAATCTCTCTCTTTGTTCACCTCCTGTTAGTTGCTCCATCACCATATTCATCACTTAGTTCATCAAGGCCAGCTGATGCAATCTGTCCCTGACTAAATATCTTGTGAGTCTTAGCCACAGTCACACCGTTGAAGACTCATGGGCGCTTTGATATAATCTTAGCCAATTAATAATGTCTTCACTGGAGAGCAACAGGGGAGGCAGAGTCAGTCTGCTCCGGTTCTTGAGTGGCTTAGTCAACCTTGCTAGCATTCAGCACCACAGCTGAGAGCACCAGAGCATGCAGAGACGACGGTGAAAAAAACATCAGTTACTCTGACAAGTAATTTGTGACAAGACAAGCTTTGTAAAACTTTTAGGCCTATGCTGTTATCCTTTGCTCTCTTCCCTACACTATAATGCACTGTGAAGAAAAACAGAAACACCAGGATAGACTGACATGATATTTTATAGATAGGATCAAGCACTTGTGATTTAAATCATCAAGTGACCTATGTATCCTGCATACACAAGGACCTATGTATACATAAGGAAAACATCTGCAAGATTTCCCTTTAATGTTGTAATATGACCCCCAAACTGCCCTTCTGCCCGCACTTTGCTTGCTGTGTGTGTATGAAATACAAGAGAGCCTCAAACAGCAAAAAGTAGATAAAACACCATAAACACTGGTTATGGTTTATTTAGACATCAAGACGTTAGTTGATTATATACCCTTTTTTGTAGGTGGAACAAAATGTGACCAATCTGGTGCCTAACTTTATGTAACAAGTGTTATGGAAGCTGATTGATGATTAAGGGCTGATACACCGACCAACTCTTTCCCCTTTCTCATCTCGCATGGTGTGATCATCTGGTTCTCTAGTGCCAACGCCTCCTGTCACAGTGAGCCATGCCAGCTTTGAGAGTTTCAAAAGCAGTTCATCAGCACACATTTGTCAGTACGAATGGAAAAGCACAGAGCACAGCCATCAGCTGTCATGACTTATCCAAAATAGAACTAGCATGTAGCCTTTTAAATTGCGTTTGCAGCCAGACGCCGAAGTCAACGCTACAAGGTCAAAAAAATTTGGGTCATACAGATACATCCAGACACTGTACACAAGGACACATATATATCCCAACATGTATACCCAGATATATTTACACGCACATGTACACAAATCTGCCTGCGTGGATTTAGTGCACGATCAGTTTCAGCTGCTATGGGGATTCCATGACTTGTGAAACTAGCATTTTTTATGTAGCCATAAGTCATTGTGGTTTGATGTGAGGGGGGATCCACAAGATGGAGCTGCACGTCTTTTACCGTCACACCCACATCACTCGGCAAAAGAAAGCTTTGTGCTGGAGAAAGCAAATGCTAATCTGTTTTAATCTGAATGTTGGACAAGCCTAAATGGCTTTCAATAATTAATAGTAACAGCATTGAAATTTATGATGAATGTATTGGCAAAGCAGCCCTGCGTAGCAAACACATTAAAAGCACATTTCCCCACTGAAACTTTGACAGCTGTAATAAAAAAGATGAAGAGAGAACATTTATTATATGAAGGTAAGTTGACAGCTGTTTCTGTACAAACCCTCTTAGCAGGGAAGTTGATCAGTCTCAACGGTTCATAATAAATACTAGTGTGTAAAATACAGATGTGTGGTATTCTGAATGAAATACACAAATCAGATGTTTCTTGTTACGCTTTATAGCCTTTATAGAGACAGATCTTAAAGTAACAATGTGTAGAATTTAAGGGGAACTTTTGGTAGAAATGTCTCATAATAAGTCTATAATTATGTTTTCATTTTTATTCTATTTTTGTTTGCTTAGAAAGCGCGGGTCCTCCCTCTGCAGAGTCCACCATGTTGCACTGTCATGTTTCTAGAAGTGCATAACCAAACACTGGAGATTGCAATTTGTGTTGTTCATTTGAGGCTTTTGATGTCAATTTAAGAGAAGAAACTTTGTTGCAGACCAGTGGTCAACTCCATTTGCAGTAATCAGAAAGACAATGAAAAGGAGGGGTTAATGCGTGGGTATTGATTTGTTGGTTGCAATCTGCAACCTCTCCTACACATTGGTCCTTTAAATGAACACCTGACATGAACAGCGTGTCATGGTCTTTCGCTGCTTTAAGATATCTCCAAAAATAACACGTTTTTTAAATTATTTCTAGCTGCAAAAGTTGATTATACAACTTCCGTTTTTTAAACAATTGTTTTGCATTCATTATTAGCCTGTTATGATATTAGATATGTTTTCTTTTGCACCAGTTGCATCATCTGTTTTTTCTCTGCTGATTTGGCTCATACACGGAGGCTCATTACTCATCTATCAGCCGTTACTTGGCAGAAGAGTGTCTGCAAGCATTTAGATTTGTCACACTGGGACATCACAGGTGTAACCAATAATATTGACGACAGTGTTTTACCATTAAACTGAGTTAATAAGCCAGCGAGACAGATTGCCCAAAGGCCATTTTCACAGCAGATATTTTAACTTGTCACAGTAGGAAAACCTCAGGTGTTACTAATATCATTAAAGATTCTTTTAAAGTGTCCGATAAACTATGACAAGTCACAGTGAGATGGCAATTATCATGTATTAATGTTTTTATACCGTGGCATGTGAAATGTCTTCTGTGAAAAAGGGCCATGTATTTTCAACACTTAAACTAAATCCATCTATTAAAATTGTTATTAATTAAGCTAGTGTTTGACAAGTGACCACTTCTACAAAGAGATTTGGTAATAGTGAGAACTAACATGTTGCCCAACCAGAAGGTCGGAATACACAAATGTACAGTGAGTCATTGGAAGATTTGTATAGGAGAAGATGGATGGTAGAAGGAGACGAGGAGTTGCTGGAAAGGTAAGCACACAGCGTCAGGCGACTTCTTAAAAAGAGAGACGATGATGAGTCACGTGGTCACCTGCTGCCAAGCAAACTGTCAAGGTAAGTCAATGCAGCCTTTAGCCCAATACCACAGACCGAAAACATTTTTGACATGTCACGGTAACAG
>CAAKHC010000533.1:128730-152369 GCA_901007825.1 Macroramphosus scolopax
GGAGAGATCTGTATGCTGAGGGCAACATGCTCCAAAGGACTTGGCACTGTCCATGCTAAACATCACAGAATTTGTATAGAACTAAACGACACCAGTGCAGTAAAAGCTTTTCGTTGGACACGGACCCAAACACTGGCTGGCACTTCATTTTCCATCGACCTTCACCAACTGTTGGCAGGTGGAGGTATTGACCCACTGAGGCTTTCACCTCCAAAAAGACATATGCTACAGATGTCACATAAATATGTTAAATATATACATATATATATATATATATATATTGAGTATGTCGTGCATA
Organism: Macroramphosus scolopax; assembly: GCA_901007825.1. Taxonomy (NCBI): domain Eukaryota; kingdom Metazoa; phylum Chordata; class Actinopteri; order Syngnathiformes; family Centriscidae; genus Macroramphosus; species Macroramphosus scolopax. The sequence continues at coordinate 129,029 of CAAKHC010000533.1, forward strand.
GTATGCGGTTTCTGACACTGAGATCATTTCAGCCTGCCCAGTCACCTCCAGGCTGGCTCGTGTTATATAAAATCATAAATTGCACCGTTTCCCAACCACAGACTTAAAGTGCAACCAAACGTCCTCCATGTTTTACTGTGCAGTGATTCCTCCTAAACCCTGGATCATCCCGCCACTGAGATTTCCCAAATAAAATGTCCTTACATTGTCACAAAGTCATGCGGGCAGCATGAAATCGCTGGAGTAGAAAATCACATATTGTTGGACCGGCTTCAACTGAATCCACTCCTGACAAGCCAGTAGCCAAGCGAACACACAGGATGCATTACCTTGCCAAATGAAATGCAGGTTCCACCACATGAACCTGCGTAAACTGACCTCCCCCTGAATTATGGAGCTTCTAGGATTTTCATGGAGAACTACTGTTGTTGGGCTGTAAATCTAATTGGATTCTTGATAGCAAATCTTTCTCAATGGGAAAAGGTGGGAGAGGGTTTTTATTAAAACAAAATACACACACACAGGCACACACCCATGAACACACACAGGGACTGTATTCAAGTTTTAGGACAGATGTGCTGACTGACAAGCACGTGTGTGAGTTTAATACAGAAAATGTTGTTAAAATGATGACCTATGATTCACAATGGGAGACTGGCCAGAGATGAATGCAGCTTTATGGACCTCACATCAGCTCAACACTGCAGTTGCATCATCAGATTAATGTAAACGTATTAATGGCAGACAAGTGTGTCCTTCAAACGCTGCAGAGATACAGAAGAACCACCACCATGGACCAAGCTTGCACTTCTACTACTCCTCTGATTATTTGCCTTATTCCACTAAGGAGATTCACCTGCGTCTTTTGGATTGTTTATAGGTTTATTAACTTAATTACACAAAAATATACAAAGCTATGACACCTGGAGAGGTGGAGCGGTGGAGGCCTGCGCCTTGCAGAGCGCCCGCCTTGTTTTACAAACAGATTGCACATCACTGGAATGATCGTGGACACGATTTGACCGCATTGACCTTTGACTTGTTTTGTGGGTGTTGCCAGTTTAAGTCAATCGCTCGAAAGCCTTCCTGCCAAATGAGTTTTGTGAAGGGTTCGTTTTAAATCTCAGTGGACTGTGTTGGGCAAATTGGCCTTGTCAAGCCGGGTTTAAATCAATAAACCGTCATTCCTTTCAACCCAAAAGCGGAAACAGACTTCGTCTCAAGCTTACATGTGTAAACTTAAAGAACTCATCGGATCGCATTTCCCGATTAAATATCCCTGTGCCCAGTGTTCTGGAAAGTGATTGATTATATCATGGGCAGCTCTGGCTCAGCAGGGTGAAAGGAAATCCCTCAGCCACTTGGCTGTTTCATTTCTCACCATAAGTGGATGTGTGTCCTCCCTTGTCTCCTCATCATTATTCACTGCAGGAGCCCTCGTTGCTGCATTCTGAAGGATTGTCTCCCCTCTGTCTTCCCTTCTTGTCCTCTGTACTTCCTGTAATGCGCCCGGTAAGACGCAGAGGGTAATTGCTGGAGTGCAGTTACAATCAAACAAGGTTCACATTACGCTAATACGGGCACTTTGTACGAAAACCAAATATGTCATTCAACCGTTTGTCTCAGTCTTATTGATAAATACTTTACAGCTGCTTTATAGTGAGACTAGTAAATACGCCAGCAATAAAAATGCACTCAGGAATTTTATAGTTACAGTCAGACTTTATCTGCTAAGACCAGCAGTTTCTGGTGGCTAGTGTCGTTAAATGTTTGCAGAATTGAGACAGATATGTTTTTATAACGCTCAGCTCGCCGTCTTTACGGCCCGTCTATAATTCTGCCGCTGGTAAACTTCACTTTAGCATAAACCGTTCGTTATCCTATAGTCGTCACAGACCACGTGGCTGGTGAACTCACTTTAATGAACATTGGAAGCATCTCCACAGACTGAACAGGACAGGACACTTCTCTGCAGCCTCTGTCGCTGGTGAATCTTCATTAATTGGGACTAAAAGTGATGCAGCTTGAATTTTAACTTCGGAGGATCTCGTCATGAATTATTCATCAATATTCAGCTATACAGCACAAACTATTAGAATGACGTTATATTCATTATCATAATACTTCTGTTTGGTGCCACTTTATTTTGAGCCATTATTAGGCGCTATAAGGGAGCCGTGTTGATACATTATGATCATAAATGTTGATCAATTTCTCCATAACTACAGCCACTCTTGCATGATTCCTCATGTTAAGTGTCGATAACAACATTTATAACATAATGATTTCTGACTGTCTTCATTCTGGTGTAAAAATACTTAATAGATGTTCATGTGTAATAACATGTTGTTAATTATGATTATAAATATGGTAAACTGCATCAAGCATGCATTAATAAACCAATTTATAGATGCTTTATAGCATTGTTAATAATTCAGTCAACTGTAAAAACGTCCTCAGATCCACAGGTTTGTTTTAGTATACTGTGAATTATTTATTGAATGTAAATATACCACTTATAAATATTAAATAAGGGAAGATTAAATAAAATGTTGCCAATCTCATTAAATAGTTATATGTGGACGGGTATAAATGCTGAATAAACAGTCATTTGGACTTGAGAAGCTCACTTATCTGGAGGTATGAATAAGTGTCATAACTGTATGTCTGAAATCCAGTAATGACTTCCAGTGCATGCTGGGACAGTTTCCAGCCCCCCACCGCTCCCATGACCCTGAGAAGTAATAGGTGGGTAGAGAATATAAATGAATCACAGAAACATGAGGAACATGGTGTGTATTTATCTTAGTGTCCTGCATGTGATCATTATCTTCCTCATGTGGTTCATCATCATCATTAATGTTAAGTGATTCTACTCCGCTCGTGTTTTTTCTGTTAGTCTCATACTCTCAGTTTATTTTCAGCTCAGGCTCTAACTAAGTACGTGGATCGTCCTCCTGTCAGTGCAATGGACGTAACTTTGGCTGACATCTTCTTCTATTATAACGCTGTCCCATGCTTTCTTTGGAGGCAATGATTTGAATTGACAAGGACAGACAGTGTGCGGCTGAGACCACTGTGCTGCCCTTGTTCTGCATTCTGCCCTGATATTTCTAAGCCAATTAGCTAGATTAGAAAGCATATTCAGTAGTATTATGGAACGCAGCGCAGCTCGACTGTCGTCCTCAGGAAAAACGACTGCCTGTCACAGCAGTGTGAGTTCGACACACACTTCTGGGCTTATCTCTTCCCTCCTGCTCACTAATGACATATCAAAGTATTTCATGTCAACTAGTTTCTGATGTCCTTTCAAAGCGACGGTTTCTGGTCACAGAGATCGGTTCAGTTGTATAACTCGTATTTCTTAAAGCACCGGTCGATATTCTCACGGTATCTTCATGGATCAGCAGGTCCGGGTCATCATTGATTTTGTTCTGGATCTCGACTCCTCTATCTCCTTAGTGGTAATTTGAGCAATGTGGTGCTTTGTTTAAAAAAAACTATGTCCTATTGTTCTTATCATTGCCAATAAGGAGGAAGTCTGTGAAGCTTTTTTGCACAGTCGTCTTCATCATCCCCCAAAACGTTCTTTGCTAAATCCTCCATCTTAACAATAAGTCTTCCCGTGTGGTCTTAAAAGCACTCGGTGTCTCATTACTCATCCGAGGTGGGTGAAAAAAATGACAAGAGGGTGAGATCATGTCTCACTCTTGTTCTAGAACATTTGCCTCATTATACTGGAGAATCACATGTGAAATGGGTGCAGATATCAATGCTTGGGGGAGACACGTAACAGGTGGAAAGGCAATTATAATAATTATGAAAACTAACAAGTGCTGTATTTTGAGGTGTTTATCCATCTTCTAGTCCACTGCCTCTTTTATTCACAACAAATTGCCATAATTGTTCACACACAAAACATCACTTTATGTGAATAAGACTGAAGAGGAAATGGCCGGAGGAAATCAAATCAATGAATTGCTTCCAGCAATATGCCGTTCTCTTGTTCCCACTTCTCCAATTAGAGACTTCACTGTTATCTGCTGCGGTCGAGCAGGAGATGTAGTGGGTCGCAAGTGGATGTGTTCATTACAAGGAGGTTCATGGTTCAATCCCCTGGAGTCTGTGTCAAGTGTTCTTGAGCAAGAAGCTGATTCTTAACTGCTCCCTTTGCCCTCGCTATTAGTGTACGAATGTCTGTGAAGGTGTCAGCAGATTGGCACCAGCAGCTTCCGCCAGCAGGTGTGAATGTTCGTGTGGGAGTACCTTTAAGGTAGAAAAGGTGCTCTATAAAAATGCAGCCTGTATAGCACTGTCATCTTACTGCTTAGGAGTGTTTCAGGTTTCTAATAAAGCTTTTGAATAAATGTGATTTTTAACAGCAGTATTTTAACACTGCATGTTTACCAGATCTGGATATTCAAATTAGGGAGGACACATCCCCACCTTGTGACCCATATATATATATATATATTGTTATTATTATTTAAACATTCAGTGTGTGGAAGCTTTTAGAAAAACTTTTAATCAGCTTACTTTAACTCTTTTACCAGATTTAATGTGTGAAGTAAAAATAAAGGCTGTTACCTCTAGGGACCACCTGAACTGAGGATGCACTATAGATCCTCATCCATCTGCACACACACACACCTTATTCAACGCGCTCTCCTCCTCCAGCCCTCCGGCGCAAAGCGGGGTGAGCTCACTGTTTGCGCTGCACTACAAGCTGCAGCTCCGCACATCTCCACACCAAGCGAGCTTCAGGAGGAGACCGGAGCGGGATTTTTAGAGGAACATTTTGGTGCAGGGGACCCAGAGGATACTACTACTACTTCCACCCTCAGCTTTCGCACACACACTGACAAAAAAAAAGCGCGCTCGGTTGGATGTAAGCTGCGGTCCACTTGAGTCCAACTGCAATGACACAACTGTAACAATGAATGTATCATGAAACTGTGCGCCTGTGGGTTTTCTCGTGAACTCTCTCTTGCTCAGGCAGCGCGATCCGGCGGATCTTCAGGCGCGTCTTGTTGCCTCTGAGATGCCACTTTCACTACAATGAGACAACGTGCTGGGTTAAGTGAAGGAAATGTTGGCCGAACAAGTGCAGTGACCGGGCAGCAGCAGCAGCAGCAGCAGCAGCAGCGGGGCTTCCAGAGGACACCTGCGGACGAGTGAATGCCGTCTCCGATGTGGAGCTTGTCGCTGTCCGACGCGCGAGTGGTGCTGAAATTTGGATGATGCCTGGCCAGCGACTGCAAGGCTGCCGCTCCCTGCACCTGAACGAGGACAACGGCCGCTTCGTGCTGCTCGCCCTCCTCATCATCCTGTACCTGTTGTGCGGCGCTGCGGTCTTCTCTGCCATCGAGAGGCCCTCGGAGCGGCGGGCTCACGGCCGCTGGAACGGGACGCTCCTCAACTTCAGTGAGACCTTCAACATCAGCCTGCAGGAGCTCAACTCCTTCCTGCGGGAGTACGAGGCTGCCATCGCCGCCGGGATCCGGGCTGATGCTCTGAGGCCACGATGGGATTTTACAGGGGCTTTTTATTTTGTTGGAACTGTGGTGTCGACTATAGGTGGGTGATCCATGCAGCATGCACTTGTTTCCCTGACCCTTGCATCCGTTTGCCTGCAGCAATTCTTCCCACATGATTCATGTACAGCTTCCCACATATAGCGAATATAAAGATGAAGAATAAACTCCTTTAATACAACTCACATCAGGACGACGGCCATCAATGTTCATGTTATATTTTAATCAATTTTCTGACCCGGTGTGATTAAGCTGATTATTAATAACCGTATCGTTACTGCCAGTCTGAGATGTCTAACGGACCCCAGCTGCCATCCCTGTAGGCTGCTTTCTTTCCACTGGCTTACATACAGAATAACAGATTAGCATTTTTTCCAGTCATGTGTTACATCTTGGCTGTGAGGGGACTTTGGCAATGGGGCCTGCCATTTGGAACGGCACACTCATCTCTGGCTATAGGACAGCACCCATGGGGGCAGTCTTTTGCCACATTTCCATTCAAACCAACAGGAATGTCAATGAGAAGCCCCTTCTGAACCCCTCCCTCTCCCAGTTTAACATTTACTTGTGCAATAGGTCAGAAAAGAGCAAGTGTCCCTCCCAGGGTAACCCGAGGGCCTACAGTGCGGCGCACTGCATGCCTGATGGCCGAACCCTACCCCCTGCCCCTCCCTCGCTGTCAGCCTCCACAGCATACCGTGAGTGACTGAGTGAGTGTGAACGACTGAACGAACAGATGAACACTCCAGGTAATAATTTGAGTTGACAGCAGCTGTCCATCTCTGACCTTGCCCCCCCCGACAAACACACACATCGATGCGCTGTGATCCCTCCCTGGCGCCTTGTGTAAATTGAAAACTGTGGAGAATGATGAGGAAAGCTGATGGCTGTGTAGAAAGAGCCGCGCACGCACAGGGAACCCGTGAGAGCTTTATTTACTGTATACCTGTCAGAGGAGCTAAATTGGATCCAGCTCTCCTCCCTCTGCACCTTCCACCCTCTGCACAAAACACACAACCGTGAGCAGCACATCCTCAGCTCCCCGAGTCACGGGGGGACTCGCAGCAGCTGTGTTTGTGTACGTCTGTGGCAGGTTGAAATCCTTTGTGCTCCAGTTGTCAAGCAGCTCCGCAGTCTTTCCTGACAAGTAGATCATATAAACTGACTCAGCTGACTGAAGCTGGAGGGGGAAAAGGGCTGATTCTGACGAATCTCTCCAAAGTTGTTGCCTTTTTCTTGTGCTTGCGTGGGTTTTTTGTCTGGGTCTCCGTTTCCCTTTGATCTGCATCCCACCCTCCCACCCCCCACCAACACCCCCCCACCCCTCCAGCTCTTGTGCTACTTTTTGCATGCTTGTGCGCTGGTGATATGAGAGGGATTTGGGGCCTCCCCACACACACACACTCGCTATCAGAGCGGCATCCCCCTGCTTCTCTCCCTCCAAAATACTTCCCAGCTCTGCTTCTGCTGTGGCTTCAAATCGACAGTGACACTTTGGACCCCTTGATGTGGCTCCACAATATCACTTTGAAGAATGAAAGTGAAGCCGAGGGCCTTTGAGCCACTTGTTTACCCAGAGTTTTGGCCCGGGTTCGCTGGCTGCTAGTGCCGCACCTGGTGTGCTGTTACCCTAATCCTCGGATTCTTCCTGTGTCATGCAAGATGCTCAACACATGTTAAACTCAGTCGCTATTATGGTGATTTCAATCATATTACATGAGCTGCCAAGTTGCCAAAAAATTGTAGAAGCTCATATTTCAGCCCGTTCTCGTGCCCAGGTCGTCATGTTTGCACACTTTTTTACACACCTGCAGTGTGTGCACACCCTTTAGCGTGTGTATGATATGCAACTGACTTTCATAGAAGAATAACTAATAGTAATGAACATATAAGCATTATGTCTCTGAGAAGAAGAGGTGAAGGCACTCGCCTCCCGTTGCAAAGACTCAGCCTGACAGCAGCTTTTTTTTTATTGTAGGGGAGCAAACTGTGACACTGACACAATATCCTCTAGTGGGCCAGAGGATGTATTTTATGCTTTCTTTCCCCTCCCTGAGCCCCTGAGGACTACTTGTACACATGTTGGCTGAGAGCTGATACAGAGCGTTAATCCTTGACCTTGAAAACAGCAATCCCAGCTGTCCTGGAGATGTTGTTTGTATACGATCTTCCTCAGCAGGAGTCTTCACCGGGAAATGTCTACGCCGACAAAAACGTCACTCTGGCCTTTCCAAAGTCAAGGAGGAACTTTCAGTCTCAGCTATTTAACTGTATACTAGCAACAAGGTTCCTGGTAAGGCATCGTCCCCCTGTATGATGGTCGGTTGTCAGCCTTTATGTTCTGAATATCAGCTCATATTTGCTCTGCCTTGTTTGGCAGAGGAATCAATCCATACCAACCTTAACGACGGGTCAAAGTCTACATCGCCCTGTGCAGACATCGTGTATCTTATTGCCTTTGTGAAGGCTCTGACATTTCCTCAAGCACAACCACGAGGGTACATTTGGGATTCTGGTTGGAATGTCTTCACAGCTATGAGCTGGATTGCAATTACTTTTTTTAACTTTACGGAACTTTAACTTCTCATCTGACTGAAGTTTTACAAAATGAGTTTTTCTCAGCATCTAACTTGCTTCAGTTGTGCTGCCCTACATTTTCACACACAGTATTATTGCTCATTAAAGAGGGCATGTGAGTCTGTTCAGTAAACAGAATTTCTATTAATACATTAAGCTATTTATAACCTCTCAAGGCTTATTGATAGCCGCTGGTTGCCAGTTAGGACAGGTCTCTAAATCGGTTTGTGGGTTTCTGTGCATCTGATTTTGAGTTGCTCCAATGACATTTTAGTGAAGTGCTTTGTCTGTTGGAGTGCTCACGGTGGGGATACTCGTCTGACAATCGAGTGTACTCACCGGCTCGTTGTGATTGAGTGGGACGGGCCAATTAATGCAGTGTTCCACATAATATTCAGCTCCAGCTTTCAGCTCCAGCTCTATTTATTCCCGGGGATAGACACCGTCCTGCCTCTTCTTGCCCCTGGCTCCATCACACTCACATCCACCCACTCAGGACCGTCTCATATACAGCAAACAACAGACCTTCATGCAGTTATGCCTTTGAATATGGCCTGATCTAACCTCAATGCAGTCCACAAATTGAACAATGAGAAGAGATTTCCAGAGTGGGGTGACAGAGTGGGGGTGGGTTAAGAAAATATAGAACTCTGCTTGCTCAGAGATGTGCTGCAGCGTGATGTGAGATCGCTCTTCCCTTTGAGTGCATGGGGGCATTCCTGTTTCCCTCCATTACGAACCACTGATTACATGTTGATTGTTATTCTTTAATAAATGTGGTCTCATTAGGCTAACGGCTGTAGCTGCACTGCGGTTCATGCTCACAATGTGAGAGAGGTGCTGCTGCAAGTTAATGGCATACGGAGTTATGAGTGGAGCAGCTGATTGCATTTTGTTTTAAGGCGCCTGCATGCGGTGGACAAAATAATGGAAGTCCCTCTTAGAAGTTTGCTTAAAAGTGACACTAATGAATGTTTTAAATCCATAATTATCGCTGACTCCGTGGTTCTGGACTGTTTGAGCATCTTTCACCTATTGTTTCAGTCTGTGGTGGAACTCGGGGAGCTTCTAGCAGCTGGTAACATGCATCCCTCAGGGGTCTATTATATGCACCTCCACAACTGAAAACATCACTGATGCATGTGATGTAAGAAAGTGTAGGGGCTGAGCCCAATTAGTTTCATAAGGGTCCGTGTAGTATTTCCTGAGAAATTGATAACATCTGAAATGAGACACATTAACACTAAATGGAAAAAGGCAATCGCTTTTCCAGATGCTGCTCCGCACTGCTAAAGTTCAGATATTATAACCACAACGTCGTCTGACAAAATCAATACAAAGAAAAGGCTGTTCTGCAAAAACACAACCTCCTTGGTGGAGATAGAAACTGGACAAGCAGTGACTGATACAGCACAGCTGAGTAAGGATGACAAAGAGATAGTAACAAATCTGTAAGGATGTTAAATGAATATTTTAGTGTCAGCTTAAATAAAGTGCCAGAAGGCATCTTTGAACTGCAGTGGAGGTCCAGTGGTGGAACGTATGTACAGAAATATGTTCTTCAACAGGAGTCAAGCCCTTAAAGGAGTAAATTAAGATGCCACATTTGTTTAAAACACATTAAATATTCATCAGAAGGTTGTGTTAGTTTCCTATAAATCTGACACAAGCAGGGCCGAGGACGACGCATGTAATTCCTTGTCCGGCTTTTCTTCTCTCGTCATCACAAAATAATTTCTTTGTAATATCAGCACACCACAAAATGATTTAATGTGACGGCTCATTCATGTTCCTGACATTATAGATCAAGAAAAACCTGGTTACCATCATGAGGTTTACCCTTGTGCATGCTGCCGACTCTGCAGCGTCAGGAAATTATTCGGCCTCATGGTTCAGTCGGTGTCACCCTCATCTTCTTGTGTCAATTTAAAAAGTGCTGAGTTTGCGGCCGAGTCTCTCTGACGCGACAACGCGCGAGGCTCGTGCGACTATTACACGCCTGTCCGACCGAACAAACCTAATTTGCTCTCTGTACTCTGCTGCTCTTTGTAATTCACGTGTCTCAGAGGTCACAAGACAATCTCACCTCGGACCGGCGATGCGTGCGGTTGGCATTTAAGCGATGTGAAATGTCACACGATTGACTTGCATTGACGGGCCGTGTTTCTGCTTTGATGCCGTGATCTTATTTACATTAACCACTCCGTGCTGCTCCGCTGAGACAAAACCCATCTGTGTTGTTATTGCTGATAGTTGTGAATGAGCCTTAAGTCGGTGGGTGGGAAAGATTTGAAATCTGTAAAGGCACATTTGTTTAATGTTGTCCTTTTTTGTGCCGGTTCAGCAGAGTCGCTCCCTCATCTCACATCTCTTTCTGTCCCCTGTCAGTGTTGCCAGACTGTCCTGCAGACATCGCTGACTCCTGTCTGACATCTATTTGAAGTGTTTACTTCTCTGTTCAGAATCTAGCAACTCATTCATTCTCTTTGATCCCAAAACTTTGTGGTTTTTCTGTGGAGAAAATTGCACTTCTGTTACAAAATAGACTCATTGCACAAGCAGCGCGTCCCATGCCGAGGTTATTTAGGGGTTTCGTTTTTTACGATTTGAAGCGGGTCACTGTGACTCGATGATCTACCTTATTTCTGCTCTTGTCTTTCTCCCCTCTCTTTCCTTTAGATCTCCCGGGGCGCTCTGTGAAATCACAGACTCAGAGGAAATGTCACTGTTAAAAATGGAAGGGCCTTCAGTCACATGAAAGGCACTGGGGGACTCTTTAGATTGTTTGTGTGCAGTTCTGACGCGCAGCACAAAAATGGTTCCCCCAAAGAGGAAGTGAGGCCACATCGCACAGCTGCATAGGAGGTTTATAGAACAACTGAATTAGAGGGAATTTAGTATATTTTTCAGACAATATACGACACAAATATTTTTTTTATATTCAAATTGGAAAGAGGAAATGATTATAGTGATTTTTCCAATTCTGCATTTGTCCGTCATAAAGGCTCAGAAAACTGCACTGTACTCTGCCTGCATCACAACAATTAATAAAATTAGCAACACGCTGGAGAAGAGAGTTCACGATTTAGCACGTTGTGGATATATTGGACCTTCATCAGGTGCCAGAAACACAACTTCAAAGGCAATATTTTCTATAACTTAAGAGTTGATGACACACAGTCAGAAGGAGCAAGAAGCAGCAAAGAGAGAGGACTGCAGAGAGAGAGAGAGAGAACGAGAGAGTGCGACCAAAAACGCCACCTTGCACTACAGAGAAGTTCTCTTGGTATCACTCAAGGCAGGTCACACTATCAGATCTGCAACATAAGCAAGAAATAACAGAAGTAAATGGCATAATCAATTCTTCTACCCTGTAGCTCGTGGCATGGGAAGATGGAAAACGAGCTCCACAGTTAATCATCCAGCAGCACCACAACAGCAAGTTTAAGAAATGTAACTCACAAAGCCACTGAAATTCAGAGCGAAACGCTTGTAGAAATATTGTAACCAGCACAGAAGGAAGCCGTCACGGTGGCTGGAAATATGAGAAAACAGAACATTTACCTACCTGAAGTGCAGTAATGATACCTGACCCAACATTACCAGAAACAAAACACATTGAATGTTCTATAATTCAATCAAATATCATGATTAATAACAGTTCAACTATTTAATGAGCAGCCATGTTTTGTATACTGATGCTAAAATGCTACGATGATTTATTTATTTGCTAAAGAAAGTTTTGGACTTGCAGTAACAGCCTGCTACTCTGCAGAGGATAACTCAGTCAGGTCTTTCAAGTTAAAGTAAAAGACATATGAAGAAGCTTCGATATGGGACGGCCTTGCTGCGCCGCTGTGATGCAATCCGTCTTCAAATGCTGCCTTTGAGGGCTGCAGACCCTGAATTGCAACTCAGCCTGTATGTCGATGTTGTGTTTGCGGCTTGTGGTCAAACGAGTAGGTAAATTTAAGCTTCAGTGAATATCTAGTAATATAATTACTGTTTGACCTTTAAATAATCAATAATAAATCAGGTTCTCATCGTCACTAGGTAGGAAGTAATCAAACATGTAATACAGGCAGTGACTATATAACCACAAATTATTAAGTGCTTGCGTGTGTGTGTGTGTGTGTGTGTGTGTGTGTGTGTTTGTGTGTGTGTGTGTTGTGTGCACGCAGAGCAAGCCTGCTTCCATAAATCCCCATTTCAGTTCAATTGACGGCTGTGCACACCTCTGCACTGTGCAGCGGGTCATAAATCTGCGCTGACTTGCCAAGGCGTGTGCTCGCCTACTGTAACTTATGGACTCAAGTCATCACGGCAAAGCGATCCGAGGATCAGTTTAGAGGACAAAGCAGAATCGTTGGGCTTGAAACTGATCAGCAATTCACTGATTCCGCTCTCCGCAGCACTACGGGAAAAAGAGAGGATAAACTCTCTTTGCACTCTGCAGCCTACGGACCTATCATCATTGTTAGATTCTATTCTGGGGATAATAGTTTCACCAGCAACCCAATTTGCACTCGTGTCAATGCTGACTTGCACAAAGTGAGTTTAAACTCTCCCCATGAGCAGGAAAGTCATTTTCTGGAAACGTCAAGAGGCTTTAGGATGTTTGACGACCTTTTGACGCACTAAAATCAGCCAAAGTGTAGCTAAGTTGTATTAAGCTTGTACGGCAATTCCACTAGTGCACCGGCAGAACATTTATCTGTATCCCGGGGTCATAAATATAAATAGTTATCAGTGTTAATAAGCTAACAGCAAGCTGGCGAACAGCAGGAGTTGGCAGTCGTCCATGTTTCTGCTTGTGAGTGTGGAGAGACACAGGAGGACGGCGGTTTGACACGCCGCACCTCTGCAAGTCAAACTCAAAGGCTTGAAATCCGGCATAATGACTTCTTCTACAATATAATGTTTGTGAATCAAAGGAAACGGCACAAAGGATTTAGTTTCTCTTTCTCTTCATCGCTTTGTTTTATCTGAAAACGGCCTTTCAGTGAATCCTCTCTGGTGCCCTGCAGCTCAGCTGAGTATCTGGTAGCTTAACTTGCGTTGCCCACACACACACCTCTAATGGTTGCACATGTTTTCCAGCCAGCACGAGAATATCAATCATTCAAGTAACTGAATTATTTCTTTAAAACAATCCAGTGTTTTGCCACTTGTTTTGCCATTTGGCGCAATTGTAAAAAGTCGGGATCAGACTCTCCTGAATGTTGTAATGTGTACATGTGTTTTTCGCCAGCGTCCACAAATTATTCAGCGACCTTCCTGCTTCACTTACTTACAGCCTCTGGCAGAGTCAGATAGTTTCAGGCTCCTGGACAGAACGAGAATGTTAAGAGAAAGTATTACATCATTTAATTGAGAGCAACAGAGCGACGCCTCATCATTTCTCTGAGGCGGCCTGCTGTGATTTCTCTGTGTACGATCCAGCGACAGCATTGTGTCTGTCGTGACTGTTTCCTGCAGAGCCTCACATCTCAGGAACTTCAATGAAAGAGTGAAGCTAAAGCATTCATTTCCTGCTGGTGTCTGATTTGATTTTTATACGCCTCCTAAGATCCTATTTACAGTATATTTAACCAAACCTGCCGTGATGCCGTGTGCGTTTTAATATGCTGAACATTGAGGCTTTGAAAAGAATGATGTCGTTTCAAAATCTCCAACCGGACAAGTGTGTTTACTTTGGGGAATAAAAGAAGTGGACTTTATGCAGCTGAGCTTTTGCTCAAACATTGACCGTGCATACAGGAAAAGATAAAAGATAGCACAAGGACGTTACCGCCGGATCCCGGAGTAAAGCTCAGTCGGACGAGAGTCACATGAAGGGGCAGAACTATGTCATCTTCTCTCAGATGGACAATGAAGCCGCGTGATTCTCCGTTTTACTTTTGCTTTCCCGGAGTGTGTCTCCGCTCTCTGTGCTGCTGAATGATAATGGACTCTATGGATACTTGCTTTTTTTTTTTGCCTTTGAAACTTCTGCGAAGATGAAAAACAGATCGAAATATTAAGAAAAAAAAAAGAGTAAATGTTGGGATTGTTCCAAAGACAGTGCAGCATTTTCTTCAGACAGTAAATCAATACAGACCGTGGCGGAGTGATCAATCAAAAACCCTCAGGGCTCTCTTTGCCAGTGCATTAAGCATGGAGACGCAATTTACAGTCGGTTTAAAAAACGTTGAGCAGATTCAGTTACGGAGGAGCTGAATTAATCACAAAGTCAGAAAAAAACAGGGGACGCTGCCTCTGTGCTGCCTTGTTGCATCTGTGTGTGTTTGCCTGTCGTGTGTATATCATTTACCTCATTATAACATTGCACTCTTTAATGACTCTTAGCTACGTATTCCATTATAATCACCCGAGTCCATTATTCCTAATTATTGTACAGCCATGTGTAGCACACAACACAAATTAGCAATGCTTTGACATGCAGAGCGGATAATATGACTGCCTGCATCGTATGTGGGTTCATTGTTTTTGCTTCGGGGCGTCATAGAAATATTGCTGCATGTGCAGAGATGTCAATAACCTTTATGAAATGAGTTTGCACACAGATACAACGATGCTGCATGTCAACCTAGACGTCACGAGCACAGTGTAGGTGACCTCTCCTATCATCTGCGTTGTGTAAAACCAGGAGCAGAGTGTGAATGTTCCTCGTATTAAACAGTGCGCCAGGAGTCCTGGCACCTCCTCAGCAGATGGTGTGGTGATAATGTCTGAGGTCTGGCCATGTTGCTTCTTACTCGGCCCTCTGTCCTCTCTGCAGACCCCCACCAGGCCGCCCCGTGACTAATGATTTCCTGCTCATCACAGAAACACAGTCATCAGAGGGACGGACCCGCCAGCCGCTTTCTGCTGCCGCTCCATCAGACCAATTTAAGACGACTCCCACCGGTGGGACGCGGCCGCCTTGACTGGGAGCTTGTTTATAAGCACATTAATTGGGGACACGGTGCGGCAGTGAGAGGAGCAGTTTGGACTTTTGGTTTCGTGGTGAAACTTTGAGTTCATTCTCAGGTCTTCGGGGGGTTTTGTTACGTCAGACGTTCCCGACGACAAGCAGTGTGACCTTCAGCGTCATGTATGTGCAGCACATGTGCACGGGAGGGGACGCTGAGTGCTTCTATTTCCATGGAGATATCCAGAAGTCTCTGTCCACTTGAATTAGATTAATATTGTATACTTCCTTCTGTTGACTTCTATTTCTGACCGCATGTTCCCTCGACATTCAGCTGAGCTGTCTCACACTGAATGAAGGCTTCAGATTGACACGCTCGGCTTTATGTTGGCTGTCCTTGTGCCTTGTTTTTTCCCAGTAAGGTAAATCAATAAGCTTTTTCCAGCATGTGAAAACCCTTTTTGTTGTCAATAAGGTGTCAAGTTGGCTTTGACAAAATATGCTTCAAGTTCCTATAATGAAAACTGAAGCAACACAAACCAATTATTGAACTGCATTTCATTAAATAAACAACTACCATTAAAATACCAAAACTACTTAATTCACCACAACATCTGTGTCCAAAGATAAATATGAAAAATATATATTCTTCTGTCCAGTTTATCGATTATTATCTAAATCTATTAAAAGCAGTGAGCCCCGTCATAACTCCATTACGATAAACCTCAGTTCATCTGGAGTGAATATCCCACCGTCATGCAGCTGTAGATTCTCCCCAGAGCCCCGAATCTGCAGCTGAAACTAGACTCAAACAAATGCACTTTACTTTGTTTATCGTCAGTGACAAACTGGTTCGGGAAATGGTTTCGCTCTTTTATTAAAAAAAGCAAAAACCGCAATAAGCGTCTTTGTTTACTCGAGGGCAGCTGTGCACACTTTGCAATATTGCATTTGTAGAAAATATCTGTGTCTTTAGCTGCTAAATGCTCCTCTGTGTTCCGCAGCTTGTCGCTAACTTTGTTTCTCTAATATTAAATGATGGGAGGCCGGCGTACGGCGGATTCCTCAGAGCCCCTTTTGACAGTAAACAGCTTCCTGCTGCTGTGGGAGATGATGGGAGGAGTGGCGAGATTGAGCGGAAACACTGAAGCAGAGCAGAGCTGAGTGGTGATTATCTGCGAGTTCAGCGTCACAAACGACTCCTTAAACACTATCATTCCATCCATTAGTCATATAAAAAAAAAACACTCGTGCGGCTTTAAAGATTTACATCTTCAGTCGACACGTCCTCATCCTTCGACATCAGATAACAGCGCTCCCGATAATCGATGCTTTTTTTCACGTCACTCGACCGCAGACGTCTGGCATCTGTTGCGAGACGCAGCAGGTTTTCCAATGACACTGTCGTTAACACATTCTGGGATTTGATATCAGTATTACACATACCATGTTGCACACTCACTCATTTCCTGTTTGTCACCATGAGTTTCTCGTTAGGAACTCGTCAACGACCACCAGTGTCTGTATAACATGTCAACGGGATGGTTGATGTCCAGTGAGGTTTAAGCCCAAAAGCCAGTTGCAGAAAGATCATGGTGGAGGTTAAAATACACATGTTGCTCCTGGCAGTTGCTCCGTCGCTCTCAGCATCTTATAATGACATGAGGGGCTTTACATTGAAGTTAACAGACAGCCTGCTGGGCCCAGACGAAGCGTCCTGTAATCGGCTCCTTCAGTAGAACCAAATAGGAACTGAGAGCTGAGAGTCAAAGACAGGAAGTATCGAGAGAGATGGACAAACTCATCGATGTCTTTACGCCCGACTTTCAGTCTACCTGTGTTGTGATTACATCATCGAATGCTTAGTGAAGTCATTTCCACTTTGTTTCCATTTACTCCCGAACCAACTCCAGGTAGATCTTTTGTGCAAAGCAAAGCGGTCTACTTAGTTTTGCAATTACAATGTAGAACATTCGCAAAGGCAATCAATACTTCCACCGTCGCCCACTTCCTTCGCAGCATTTGTTTAGATCCCGACTTAATTAGTCACTGGAATTACCATTGGCTTGTAATGAGAGTTGCTCAGCCTAAATGGTGTCGGCCCCTCGTATCGCCGGTGATAAGCGCTTGCCAAACCACTGAAATCATTACAATCCAGTAATGGGCTATCTCTTTGTCTCACCTCCCATCTTCATTTCCCTGTGGCCTGATAACCGTTAGAGCATCTTCTTCTTCTCTTCAACTGTCAAATGGTAATTAATGGATACTAATGGTACGATCACTTTCCTTCTGGTTGAATCTCCAGTGTATAATTATGTGTTCAGGCTTCATCATGTTCCGTGTTGTTTCCTCTGTCATCAGTCAGAACCTTTACTCTCTTCATGAGCTCACGCAAGGAACTGAAACCTCTTTGAAAGCGTTCGAACGAGGCCTCAGTCACTGAGGTGAGCCGGAGTGAAAGTATTCAAAATATACTCAACAAATGTTTTTCTACACGACTTCGCCATCAGTGTTGACGACAACTTTAGTTGGATTCCTCAGCGTGCGTTTTATTGCGATCTTGAGTTGATTGGATCTCGGTCCTGCTCGGGGAGCCGTTCAGACGCTACCTACACGCACCCAGATGCAATACGCTTGAGCGTCTGACGCCAAACAACCAGATCCCTCCTAATCCTGCCCACGCTTTAATGGAAAAACAAAAAAGCAAACAGTAATTTACCTTGTGAATCACACGAGTGAGCTCGGATCCAAAACCCACATGCTTCGACAACAGAGTTTTATAACACAAACAAAACAAGTTAATGTGGCAGCGCCAGCCAGTGAGTGAGTGAGTCCTGTCCTGTGTCGGCTTTGAAGAGAACAACATGACGACATCAGCTTGGCAAGATATAACGGCCAGAATCGGCTAAATATAGGCCGGAACTGAGATGACCGACTCACAGGTAATCTGCCTTTTTTAGCCCAGCTGGTCTTCGTTGTTCCCCCCAAAACAGGATGGAAAACTCCCATTAACAGACAACCTCTGCCACAACTCTCTCACAGTCACTTTCCCTCTCATATTGTCTTGTTCTGCTTTACGTGTGTTCTTCGATTTTCTCCCATGGACTCTGATTGAACTGGATTAGCACGCACGTGATTTTCGGCCTTATGAAGCTCTGTGGAGCTAAATGAGTCATCTTGGCTTGGACGGAGTGGAAGGATTCACCGGGGTCAGCAGCCCCATCGTCGGATCGTTGGACCGGACTGCTGAATTCACTGTTGGATAGTCGTAACATCTTGTTAAGACTTTTTCAAATCAAGTCACGCCGATGCATGCCGGTCCTTTACTTTCTGTTATTGTTCTGTCGTCCCTAATGCGTCTTGGCACAGCGGTCTGGATTAATGGCTGTGAAATCCTCGGCTGAATCGATGCCTGGTGCCTTTTTTCCCTCTCTTAGGTCGTTTGCTTGGTAATGAGACATGGTGCAGAAGACCGTCTCCGCTCGCTGAGGAGATGAAATCTGTTTTCAGCTGGGTTATGGAGAATTGGGCTTCTGATTAATTAAATATTAAACTGTGAAATAGGATTTCACTGAAGGGGCTTAATTTAGGTAATCGCTGCCCCTCACCTCGCTCTCGCTGCCGACGACTGAGCTTTGTCACCATCACTGACAAAACGCTGTCCGGTGTCCTGCTGTCGTAAAAACCTACACAGGTGTGTGCGTAAGGCCATAAGGTGCACGGACATGTGGAGGTTATATTCCCTGTTGTGTCTAAAACCATCTGTATCAATCAGCGCTGATCTAAATGACCCAGCATGTCAACAGCAAACCCTCGTGAGAGTGGTTTTCAGTGTGAGAGATAAGGTCAGGAAAGCCATTTTGGGGGTCATAAAGGCAACATTGTCTAGATATTGATGCCATTTATTACCTGAAAAGGATGGTGAAAGAGGGGTTGGGTGCAAAAAAAAAGGGAGGAAAAAAAAATGCTGCCCTAATGCAAGAAGGCTGAAATGGAGGATCGCCGTGATGGAAAAATCAATTAACCTTGGCCTGGAAGTGAACTGTTTGATCGGTCGGCACGGTTTTATTTGTTGACAAATCTGCTGTTCTGTGGATAAGAGGCAAGAGGTTGTGTGTGTGTGTGTGTGTGAGCGCAAAGGTGTGGGTCAAATCACATGAGTGTGTGTGTGTCTGCACAGTTAATATGAGAGCTGTCGTGCAAGAAATCACTTTAACAATTGTAGTTGGAGCAACGTTGGTCAGTGGATGCCGGACGTGTTTGTACATCCGGATGCATACGAGACGCCTCCACAAAGCAAACACCACCCTGTTTTTATACATGTTAAATGTCTGAGTGTAACTTGTGGGGATAATGTTCACAGAATCTGATTCGGTTGTACAGTCGATTCTAAGCAGCCGACTCTATTGTCCCCTCTGATTCATTTCACGTTCACTTCTTCAGGCATCTACAAGCAATCCGAAATGATAGAACAAGGTCGGCGCTTCATCTATTAACCAGATACCTTGTTTTTCTTTCCCGTCAGGTTTTTTGAGCTGAGTTATCGGGAAAAAACAACACAAATTCACACCTCCCCTTCGGGGGCTGTGGCAGCCGTTTTTTACCGCGGAAGTGCTGAAGGAATAAATTTGATCTTATTGGAAGTGGTTGTGGGCTCAAACGCTGAGACATCCATCAGCTAAATGTTACACATCAGAGCCGCACCTGTGACCATCCTGGAGGAGTCGGATCCATTAACATCCTCTCCTCTCCTCTCCTCCTCCTCTCCTCCCCTCCGTTCTCTCAAACTCTTCCTCAGCTTGAACACTCAGTCTAATTGACTAAGAAATCAGAAGGCAGCAGGAAGCCAAACCAGACTGCTGTGCAAAAAAAAAAAAAATACTCCGAAAGCTTACCAAAGCTTCTTAATGGCATCATCATCATCCTTCCTCTACGTCCATGTCTATTGCTCTCCCACCCGCGGTGCACACAGCCTCATGTGTGACGTAAACATGCTCTGGATATTGTTGTTGTTGCTGCTATCTTAACTTCTGGTGGCTTTATTATTCATATTTAACAGCAAACCAGTGGAGCAACATCTCACCCGAAAATAGGGGTGTTGGAAATGCCAACTTCCTTAGAACTAACTGGACGGTGAATCAAATCGTAGATAGATAGACAGATGGATAGATGGATAGATGGATAGATGGATAGATGGATAGATGGATCTGCTCTTGGCCTCAGTAAGGGGTCTGTGTGTCTGATATCTCCCCTCTGTCTCTGCAGGTTTTGGGATGACCACACCTGTGACAGTTGCAGGCAAAGTGTTCTTGATCTTCTACGGACTCCTGGGCTGCGCCGCCACCATCCTCTTCTTTAATCTCTTCCTGGAGCGGATCATCACACTGCTGGCCGTGGTGATGAAGGCTGTGAGGGAGCGGCGAATCAGGAACAGCGGTCTCCTCCCGCCGGGGATCCGCCACGACTTCTCAGCTTACAGCCTCCCGGGGTGGAAGCCGTCCGTTTACCACGTGATGCTAATCCTGGCGCTATCGGCCATCACCATCTCCTGTTGCGCCTCAGCCATGTACACCCCCGTGGAGGGTTGGGGCTACTTGGACTCACTCTACTTCTGCTTCGTCACCTTCAGCACCATCGGCTTTGGTGATTACGTGAGCAGCCAGAGCGCAGCTTACGAATACCAAACCCTCTACCGGGTGGCCAACTTCCTCTTCATGCTGATGGGTGTGTGCTGCATCTACTCGCTCTTCAACGTCATCTCTATTGTCATCAAGCAGGTGCTCAACTGGATGCTGGAGAAAATGAGCTGCTTGTTTTGCCAGCGCTGCAATAAGGCCAGCACCTCCCTGGGCAGACGTAACGCGATCCGCCCGGGCTCCAAGGGTCGCCAGGGACAGCTGGGCCAGCCCCCCGACTCGGACGGACCCTGTGATAGTGACACTGAGGGACGCAGACTATCAGGGGAGATGATCTCCATGAAAGACTTGGCGGCTTCGAACAAGGTGTCGCTGGCCATCATGCAGAAGCAGCTGTCGGAGTCCGCCAACGGGTATCCCAGGACAGTTTGTGGAAGCTCACGCCATAACGGTTTCTCTGGGGGGGTCGGTGCGCTCGGGATAATGAACAACAGGCTCGCGGAGACGAGTAACTCCAGGTAGAGGACTCGGCGAGACAAGGAGACAAAGCGTGGGAGCTCTTTATTCTCATTTAGTGTAAGAAACCCCCGAGGTTGATAGAAAAAAAAAGCCTTTTGAAATGCATTGCTAATGTAACTTGTTATGCATGATACATATGAATTTATGGATACTTTTGGTTGTTACCAGCCTCGGTTATAATACTGGAGATGCTTGATTATACGAGAGAAATACAGAGACACATGAAGCAGTAGCGTCAATCGATCTGGAAGAGTGAGGATCACCCAACACCCATTTCATTAACCTCAAAAACAACCAAGAACAAATCACGGAAAGTCTCTTAAACATCAGTATAACTACAGTCGGCTGACAACGTCCTGTTTATCAGACTGGAACTCGCTGTACTGAAGCCAGGGGGGAGCACACGGTGCAATATTTACTGTTCGGGGGGTGTTTTTCAGTTTATTTGAATGTCCATAATAACATGAATGGTGATATAAGCAGTGTAATCACTGGATGATATAGCACATACTGATCTATGCATTATACGTCTCATGCCTTTTTTGCACCATTTCTAGACCTTCCATTTATTGTGTCACCCCTTTTGTTTTTTGGCACCGGGGGGGGGGCAGGTTTTACCCAAGTTGTGGGGCGGAGGAAGAGTTCCTAAGCACGGCCGTGATGTAGCTGGTTCTGCGGTGGAGGGGCAGTCTTACATTGTGTCACAGTGAAGGGCAACATTTATCTAAGCTGGAGATGGAGAAAAGAGCGGGGTTGAAGAGCGAAAATTCATTTCTCAGGAGAGAGGAACCGGCCTTCTTATCAGCTCAGAAACATGCATCAGTGGCCAAAGAGTCGGCTCGAAGGGTGAAAGTAGGCACCCTCCTTTTCTCTCTTTTCTCTCCAGCCCCACAGCCGTCTGCCAGGAAAAACAAATGATAAAGTATTGCAATGTATTAATTACTCTTTGAACATAGAATATTTATTTATAAAAGAGAATAAATGAGAAGTTCATGTTTGCTTGAAGTGAAATATGAGGGCGTAGAGGGAGGCAAATGGGTTGACGCCATAGGCACATAATGTTAAATGATGCAAAAATGAATGTAGCTGAGTCAATCTCAGAGGCCGAAGTGGAAAACAGACCCGAAAAGGATTCTCACAATTCCGTTAATTCATCTTTTGAGGGAGATGAGCTGTTTCTGTCGAGGGAGGTGTCTTCGCAGATCCACGGCTCTTAAACAAAGTGCGATCTAAGAGCCTGCAGAGGTTGATTTACCTTTTGATTTCAGTGTAAATGTGTAGCCGACGATTAACGGACGGAGGGAGTGTCAGTGTCCTTGTCGCCTGCAACTATCTCCTCCAAGGCATCTGTGATTTAAAGCTTTGTGATAGAGTTTGATGTTGGCAAACAGACACACAGTGGAGGGACGCTGACGGCGAAGCCGTCCTGTGGACGGTGATGAGGGAAGGGAGCGAGGGAGAAGGCGGGGTGGTGAAAGATTCCCCAAATCAAACGGCCTCTCTCGGGCAAGAACTCGACTTTTCCTGGGCGGCCGTCTTCAAAATCTGATAACCTCCCAGGCCAATCGCTTCTTTTTCTCTGCCACCTCTGCACTCACTTCACACTGCACCCAACCTCTCCTCACCCTGTGCATATGAACACATGCCATACATGTATATATATATACATATATATCATATACCTTTCACAATAAGGTGTGAATCAGATCTGGATCTATCACCGCTTGATTTTCATCCTCTTAGCGCATAGATCTGAAGCTCCTTTCCACCCCAGTTCCCCCCACGAGATATAGAGACAATGACTCAGGTAGTTCAATCTTCAGGCTTGTCTTAGTTTTTCCTGCATGCCATTATGGTAAAGCCATATAACATAGCTGTATATAAGACAGAGGACTATTTAAAGTCTATTTTTCTACATGTAGCTTTCAAATATCTACACGTGAATGATTGTTTAAGTTCCGCTGTCAACAGTCTTTTTTCAGCAGACCGATGAGATGATGCTTCACTAAACCCCCTTAAGACCTGCGTATGAGGGATGACAAATGTTTTGCTGATGTAATCTGCAAAGAATTGCTCTTCACTTCCTTTCCAGGGTTCGATGAGAAGATTTCTGTCGCTCATATTTGTTCGGTAACTATGAAGCTGCTAAAAGTTTCGGCGTA
>CAAKHC010000533.1:152686-185273 GCA_901007825.1 Macroramphosus scolopax
CCTTAAGACCTGCGTATGAGGGATGACAAATGTTTTGCTGATGTAATCTGCAAAGAATTGCTCTTCACTTCCTTTCCAGGGTTCGATGAGAAGATTTCTGTCGCTCATATTTGTTCGGTAACTATGAAGCTGCTAAAAGTTTCGGCGTAGTGAGTCACTGATGAAGCCGGAGAGAAGTTTGTCGGCACTTGCAGATAAGTGTGCAACTCTTTTAATGATGCACAGCAGAACATTTCACAAAAAGGACAAGTTAAATCTCTTGGCCTTCCTCGGCGTTAAGCATGATACACTACGGCGGCGCCGAGGCTCCGAGGTTCAATAGCCATGTCTCATATTCTGACTAAGAGAAGACTACGGGTAGAAAATGACGATTCAGACCCAGACCTTGTCTCCAAGGGGGCTGAAGAGGAAGAGTGGGCAACAGCGGCGTTCGTCATTTAACTGACGCACCTAAATCTGTTATTTTAGAACTGCTCAACCGACCGCGAGACAGCGAATAAATGAATATCTGAAAATCTGAAAATCTTTACCTTCAACGGCTCCCAACAGAGTAGCTTATGAGCTGCGGATTGGCTGTGTGTTATTGATGTGATGCGAAGCGTGCAGCTGCTAATAGCAGCAACATATCAGACGTGGGAACGACGCCGAGCCCCCGGGAGTGCGGCCACGCTGTAGCAGACGACATGGAAGTCAATAGCGTACCCCGACAAGAGGGGCACAGCTCAAGTAATGAATCTAATTATGTTGTCGGCTGTGTGATCCTTCGTTTCCCTCATGAGGCGTAAGGCTACAATAGCAAAGGTTATTGTTTTATTGGCTTCATTGTATCCTTACCTTCATTCTTATGGAGAAGCATGTGTGTGTATGCATCTGTGTGTCCGAACCTGTGTGTACGGGACGATTGGATCCGATAATTTGTTCCCTTAAAATGCGTCCCTGAACTTAAAAAGTCCCCCAGAAGTTAATAATAAAAAGTGATAACCATCCAAATGTATTTTTCTTTAAGTCTGAAACACTTTTTAAGACATATGAATATAGTATTTAGAGTCATTTCTGCTTACCTAAAATGCATGCGTGTCTTGAAATCAATCGCCTTACTTTTAGTCCTTGAAGATTCTAATGTGTCGAGCTCTTGTGTTGTCCCATTCAATCCTTTTGCATTTTGCAAAATTTGATCTCCATTGATTGCAATGGTTTTTAACTGTCCCACCGTCCTCTGTGTCTCCTGTAAGAGGAGACAGGTGGTCTTCAAAGTTCCGTGTGTTTGTATTCGCTATCAGCAGAGACGCCTCCTCTCACACGTGATACGACCGACCTTTCCTCTGCAGTGTTATTAATTCCTCCCGTGTTCTCGTCAAACGTGAAATTAGATTGAAATGATGCGAAAGGCCAAGCTGTTTGTAGATAACGACGGGTGAACAGAGCAGACCGCGTGATTCACTGTAAGATTGACGGCGTTCAACTCACCATAAATGTTTGGAACCGACACTGTTAATTCCGGTCGAGACATATTGAACCGTATTCACGCGAGGAAATCTGCTCGCAGGACAACAGCACTTTGACTGTAAACTAGCTTCATTAAAATGTCATTCTTTATAGCAATTGCGAGGCCGGAATTGGTTTGAAATTAGCCGAGAGTGCAAATGTTGTTAGGCTTTATCCTGCAGGCTGCTGTTGGAGCTGACGGCCGTTATTATTTATTCAGCAAAGCGTCATTTCTCGGTGATTACAGTATGATAGTGCACTCAGCAGTTTCCTTCCCAGGAACTCTCTCACTCGAGAGCGTCAAAGCTGCTTGTTTCAGGAACAAGATGTATTTACATTCATTTGGCCGGGGCGGATCGGAGGAGGCTGTTTTTAGCAGGCAGGGACTGAAGCAGCTCGGTAACAGGATGATGTATTACCGCCGTGTCTGGCTGCCTTTGATCTTTAACGAGAATCACTGTCGGCTGGATCTGGCGCTTGATTTTCCAGATCCACGAGACAAGTGTGTCTGGTGTTTTGTGTGTGAAGACTGACGGTATGGATCTGCTAAACGACTGGATTTCAAAGCTCCCTCGGCTCGTCCTCCAGTTATGTTGACTCCACTGACATGAACCCCAAAATCGACACCTTGGCGTCTGTCTCATGTTGCTTGCATCGTGGTGTTACATCGAGTTAATGTATGCAAAGGAATTCTGTTTGCAAGTTGCACATTTATACCAATGATTGTACTTTTATATTTATGTAATTAAAATTAAAACCTATATAAAACAACAGGGGTCCATTAAACACTGACAGTGTTGTCTCTGATTCTCTTAGTGTTACCGGCATGCGATGACTCAATGTAAAAGTTTACGGATAAACCGGCGTTACATAAGACTCAGGTGAAGGTTTATAAGGGTCAATAATGTCTACCACGACAGCCATATGTTATATATATAGAGAGAGATACTGGACCCCGGACTCAGACAAGGTGGATTACTCAGTGAAGTGGAATTCATTTGAAGAAAACAAAGGTGATGGAGCAGGGATGAGCTGAAACCCAGGAGGACCAGAGAAGAGGGCCTGGTGGTTGTGTGGGAGCAGGTGGCAGGCAGATGAGAATCCAGGGTGTGGTTAATAGAGAACGGAGGAGATCCACGAAGAAATAACTCTGTGTGACAAAGAAATAGAGCCATGAAGAGAGAGTAACCACCGCAGTGGTCGGAGCAATCATGTGAAGAGGAGTGGGCGGGAATTCGGGTAGATAAACTGTTGATGGGAGGCAGGAGCGGTGAATCAGGGTGGAACCAGAGGCGGTGTGGACGGAGGAGAGAAATATTGTATTTAAAATAATATACACATATGCTTGTGGCTTTTTGTGGCATCAGTATTGTACAAATACAATATTGATCATACAACCAGAGCGGAGCAGCGGGCAACTGGAAACACTGGAGGGTTGTTCTCCCTGAACTGTCCAGGGCTGTGACTATATATATACAACTTTAAGGTTGTTTCTCTGGCTTAGTCAAGTCAATAACAGAGTCTTTAATGAGTGATTAAAGCCTCGCTAGTATCCATCATAGTTTGGATGAATTCCTATATTTTATCGCTTGCTTCTGTTTAAGTGCCAAGTCAGATCTTCCCCTAATTTGTCTTTTCCCTAACGACCGCGGTGATGAAGTATTTTATTACACACAGTTGCATACTAATTCCAATTACTTCCACATGAATGATCGTAGCATAATATCAGCCCAACTCCTCATAAGAGAGTGTGTAAGTGCCTTCGCCTGCGTGTCAAATGTCAATCCATTATGTATTGTGGAGTTTCAGCCTGTAGGGTTCGTTCAATATAATAAATAACAAAAGATTTCTATCAGGCGCCTCGTTGCATAGACGCAGAATCCTCCGGTAAGCGTGTCAAAGATGCAAAATGCTTATTCAGCTGCAGAACTGACACCCGCTAATTTATTTCAACAGCAAAAGTCAGTCAGGTCACGTTCGAGTGCGGTTCTCGGTATGTTACCCTGAGAAATGAGCTCCCCTCTGAAATCTGTATTTCTTTCACATATTACTGGACCAGAACGCACACAGCTTGCCGAAAGGACAAACAGCGAGGCTCTTCTGTAATGGGTCAATCAGGATGTTAGTCATAAAGGGGGAAGCTGTAATTGCATTCATTATTAAAATTAGTCTGATCCCAGCAAATTGTGTGGAAAAACATCGTACGTTATGCCACTGCTGAGGGGTTAAGAGGAGTCTGTGTGGAGGAGATGTGCCACAAAATCTGTGGTCATCAGTGTTGTTGTTTTTTTTTTTGTAAAGCAAGAAGCCAGCTTCCTTATGGGGACATGAAACAGCCCTGTTGTTGTTGAAGGAATTAACTCCCACCTGCTGTCTGCAGCTGTCCCAACCCCTTTGCTTGACTACATTTGATCACCAGGCTTTTGTTTTGCTGGGATATCTGCATTCTGCAGGCTTAAACATGGCGTCTCTCCTGCTATAAAGTACATGGGAATAAAAACCAGCGTTAATGCAACATATTCAGCTCTGACGGCTCCCTGATTTAGTAAATTATGAGAAGAATCTTCCTTGAATCTTTTATTTGTTTTCCATCACCAGGCACATAAAAACCTCTATGATTATCTCGCAGGGAGACAGGACTGCAGTTAGAGCTCCCGCAGCAGGATGAAGTGCTTCCTCTGGGTCTCAGCTGGTGTCAGAGCCATATGCCTCAATTCCTTCACTGCGGCAGAAACCTACATTTCTCTGCCATTTGTCAAGGACTGTTCACACCGTCTCCCTGCATCTCCTCTCCTGTTTGTACGTTCCCACAAGATATTCAAACCTCCTGCTCCAATACACCAGCAATCACATGCATGTCCTTCTGGGAAATAAAAGTTAGACAGCTAAATTATATGAAATGAGAACATTTTTCTACTGGCATACTGGTGAAACGTGATATATCTCCATTATAAGATTGTCAGAAGTGATTAGGTTCGCAAGCTGTTGAGGATCTTCTTTAAAGCTTGTCAAACTGAATAGATTGTCTGATCAGTCCTGAAAGCAGAGAGGAGTGAGAGGGGCGACTAGATCTGAGGATAAATCATTATGAAAGACTTTTACTTTGAAGGATGTAATTAAGAGACACTTCGCTTACTTATTCTTGAAAATTGACGACAAGGTCTAGAAAACTTGTTAGAATTGAAACGTGTTGGCGTTTGGCCAACAACTGCATGCGATGAAAAGGCCCAAAGTCGTTGATTATTAATCACATGTAACTTGTAATTCAACCTGATGCGTTACATATATTTATATTACATACATCACAATTCTGCAATAACCCTCAACGAGGCAAAAATGTATGTAATTACATTAAATCAATGATAAAACAATGCTGTCGTGCAGCGATAAACAAAGGGGAAGAACGCTTGAAATGCTTTTGATCTTCAGTGAGCGTCACTTTAAAAAGATACAAGTGTCATCTGTATAGATTTAGACATTTGAATAACCCCTGCAATTCAGTCGTCCTTCAGTATACCCACGCTAAATGCACTGTACTTTATATTCCTGCCGTGACCTGGGCCGGTGATATGTTTAGTCACATTAAGAATCCCCTTCAGCGGTGCAACAACCTCTTAAGCACATGCTTTTCATGTGCTAAGAGAGAGGAAATCTATTCAGCATGCATGAGGTCTGTTAAGTATAGCTCGCAGTCCCTCTAATGGTATCTGATGAGACCAGGAGCCTATTTGAGAGTAAAAATCTGAAGTGATTCGGAAACAGGACATTTACATGTAGAGGGCTTGAGCAGCTTGAGCAATGAAGCAATTACCTTGTGACATCTGCTCTTTCAATTAGCATGGGGGGGGATAGATAGGAGAAAAGAGGGGTTAATAGATAAGGGGAAATCACCAGTTCAGCTAATGCAGTATACTATGATCCCCTCCTCAGATTAGAATACTGTGGTGTTTATTATTGCAGAAATTCTTCAGTGTCAGCTTGTCTAAATGCAATAAACCCTCAGCGGAGTTCACAGCAGATAAATTCCAATGAATACTAATCAAGCTGCAGTTTGGGTGGGGGGGGACCTTTCAGCTTTGAATGCCTTGGTGACTCTGATCAGTTGGAGATATGAACCAGATTTCATTTGGTTTTTCATTATCTTTGGTGAAAAAAGAGGAAAACCCACCGTTGCTTTGTCTGGAGACTCCTGCAGGTATATAAAGGAAATAATAAGGCGATGCTGTGCACCAATGAGCAGTGGTTGATTCTAGAGTCTGTTTGGGCTCCAGGCAAAAAACTGTCAAGGGCCCCCTTCAGCCAGCGTTCAATGTTGGTAGGACATGTTCAACAATTACTGCTTAGGGAATAAATCCAATGAACCCTGTATACTTTCCTTCTATAATGTGCTTTTAAAAAACCCTATACAAACAGCCATTCACACACTCTGCATACAGGGATATCGTCCACCTCGATGCACATGAGGTCTCTGCAAACTTTACCGAAATATAAGTTCTGATAGATATATGACGAGCATAATGAAGGAGATATGCAATACGCTGCAGAATAGCAGCAGCTTAGTATAAAGTCATAGGTTGATATAGCATGTTCTACATCACGTCATCACCTCCACAAAAGATTCAAGGCAGCAGCATCGAGCCTTGGAGCGCACAGAAGAACTCAACTGGAGCACACAAACACAAGTTCAACAGCACGGAGGAACAGAGGAGGCAGTGGGTGGGGGAAGGGTGTCTTTAAAATTGCTTCCCTGCCTCAGTGTGCGGCGCGATAACACACTACTTAATTGTAATGGTTTCAGGAGAAGCCTACATCACGAAAATTGCCTCCCAAAAAGTATCACTAAAGAGGAAGTGTTATGTCGGATCCTGTTCCCCCATCAACTCCCCTCCTGTTAGACCTCTGCAGATTGAGTTAGGAAAACATTCATTCACTTTCTTGTTGAGAGTTTGCAGGGGGTTGTGAGACAGACTATAATCTACTTCTTCTACTTCCTAAGGGAGCTGCTTCTGGACTTCCCAAAGCCAAGAAACAGTCAATAACAACGTCCAATAAAATGGCAATTTCATTCAGTTTCTTCATGTTTTGTTTTTGTTTGCATTAAATTAAATCAACTAGTGAACTTTTGAACTGCCTTCCCTTTATTCATCTCTTTATGCTAATGTAAGGCAACCAGCAGCTGCTCCAGTTACATATTTGGCTGAAGAAAAACACAAACGTCTCATCTATTTCTGGGCAAGAGAGCCGCAAGTTTACCTGCTTGCTTTTGCATTATTACACAATTGTGATTATTCAGTGCATAATGTGATGTGCAGCTACACAGACAGAAGCTCTGTGCAAAGCAGGAAACAAACAGGATCAGTAATGTAACGTGGGAAACATTTATCAGTCTGGTTCAAAACCATTTAAAGTCAATCTAAGGAAATAATAATCCAGGGGACAGGGGATTGTTAAACATGAACAAATATAGTTTAGTGATGGACGCATCTTGGACCTGAAGAGGATCCATGTCATCCTCTCTACATGTAAGTTTACATTCATTGCTGATTAAAGACAATTACTCATTATATTTTATTTTTATTAGATTGTTAAGATGTGGAAGGTTAAATTGCGGCAGCATCAATGTGCCCGTTGTTCCCTCTCAAGGAGAGCAGAGCTTGTAGAGATGATTAAAAATAAAACAACATATTTTTCTTGTTGATCCTCTACGGTCACATTTTGCCTCCTTTATTTTCTGGGTGTTCAACATAACCATGTTTGCAACTAAATGTATCTAAATAGGACCAGAATTGCCCTTGCAGCCCAGTAGCGAAGACAATATACTGCACATTGCAATGTTTCCCTCAATCTCATCTGCACAAACGCAAATACTCTCTTTGCCTCTTTCTAGAAAAAGAGATACTGCAGTTGGTGTTAAATCTGCTGACTGTATAACTCCACTGTAAGTGACTGCCCCCGCTCAAGCTCAGCCGGGGGCAGTTGAGTTAAAGTATGCGACTGAACCTTACACACTTATGGTGTTTCAGTAAGGTTCGGTTGCAGCGAAGGACTGTGGAAAGATACAGAATCCCTCATCGTCAAGCTGCAAAGGCGGTAAACATTATTTATTTGCATTTGGACTTTAAATGGATGCAAATTAAAACGTGATAAAAAAAAATAGATTTTCTGTTGAGCTAATGGTGAACAACAAAGAGAGAATCTGTATTTATCTGGTCACTCTACGAGGCAACAGAGCAGAGGACGCAACATATGAGAGGAAGGAAGGAAGAGAGACCTGATCTTTTATTTTGTGTTGTCTGGCTATACAGTCCCAGCGGTGCTTAGGGAATCACTTTCTATGAGCATGATGTTCACTCCTCATTAGGCTAAGAGGCGTCCCATGGAGGACCGCTGTCTAACGGCGCTGCAGCAGTCGTGGCTGGAGAGAGAGAAAGATGCCCAAGAGCACCAAACAGATACATATACTGTATATATATATATATTTGTTCTGCTCCCACGAAAGCAAGTCCATAGAGATGGTTGTTAATTTCAAATGTCTGTGTGATATTTGTTTCTTTCTTCGCCTTCATTCTAACCTCCCTGACACTGCTATTAATAGGCAACTATAATTAAGTGGCCCCCAGGATCCCCCTCAAACCCTGTCAGGCTCCACATCCATATGTACAATAAAGCCTCAAGAAACCGGTGCAGGCAACAAGAGAGCTCAGCACGTCCTGCCAGCATCTTTAATAAGATTACACAATTGTTCTGGTAAAGTAAAGTAGTCTGCTGGTTACAGCAGGTGAGGAATGTTTTAATAAAGTTTTTCAACATGGAAATTAACAGTGATGAATGACGAATATTTCAATAATTGTAAAATGTTTGGAATTTTTTAGAGGATTGAAGATTTTCTGACCCTTAAAAAAACAAAAGGCAGAAGCTGATGAAGGACATTTTCTTTTTGCAGAACATAGAAAAACCAGACAAACCACTGCGTGACATTCCTTTCTTGATGGATGGTGAGAATGAAAATGGGGGAGAGAAAATGATTTCAAAGGGCAGTTTTTTTATCTACGAGTGAACAGTCCGGCATCCTCACTGCTGTTTGGGAGAAAATGTTTTGCTCTTCACTTGTTTCAATATGTCACAGACAGATATTTCACAAGGGACCGTGCCACACAACCTTTACTCTGCAGCATACCAATGTCGGTGGGATTAAGGAATAATCCCTTTTGCAACTGTAATTTATGATTAGATTATTTTTGCACAAACATTTTCCCCAGTGCAGCTTTAAGAGCAGGTGGTGACCTCATCATTTCATACTCTTATCCAAGGCTGCACCTTGGTATGCTTGTCTACAGCCAAAAAAACAAGCATATGCTTGCAATAGGGGTATTTTAACACGAATTCTGTACTTACAAATAATGTATGAGTCTTGCAGCCGGCTTGTGGTTTCCAGCCAGGGCAATGAACAGGGTGAGAGGTACACATGAAAACACAGTTCAACATGGAATACACAAACTGACCACGGCTGCACGAAACTGTAGCATCAACTTTATTCTTGTAGACACTGTGGACACTGACACGCTCACAGGAGAGAGGATGCAAGATAAAAGATGCATGCATGGATGACTGTCTCTAAAAGTGACTGTAAAAACACATTTGCCTATTAGTTTAATCAAATTATAATGTGCTGTAAGTGTGACTACAAATTATAGTCGTGATAATTCAACATCCTGTGTTTATGTCATCTTAACTAATGAAACACTGTCTGACTTAGAAATATGATTCAGGTAAAGCAACTAGTTGATCTTAAAAAAAACAGCTTCAAAATAATTTTGATGGCACACGGTCTTGGAATAGGAAGCTGGGCTTCTCTTTCATTCCCACCTTGCACCTGGAACTGCCTGTTCTTGCCTGTGAGACCTTGAGTGACAGGGCAGCAGTGACGCTTTAAGGCAAGAGAAACTCGCTCAGAATTTTCAGTACGGATATCCTGGCAACAGCGAAGAGACCAAAGACGAGGTGGACATAGGAAGGTGCTCCTTTAAGGCCCCTGGTATTATTGTTGCTGGTAATAATTCTGCTACCAATCCTTCAACAGCCAGTCTGACCACCAAAACAGGTAACAAACAACATACGCGGTGCATTCGCCCACTTTCTAACAAAATCTATGAGACCTCACAAACACCTCAGCAACCACTTGATGTAGCTCTGAAATGTTCACAGTCACGTATCAGTTCATGAGCAGTAAAAAATGAAGTCACATGTAAATAGACCTTTTTCACAGAAGGTATTCGACATGCACGGGATGAATATGAAATGAAAGTGAGTGGATTCTGTCTTGCTGCCTCTTTGTCAGGGTCTGCAGCTTCGCTCACTGTGTTGGCTGTCAGGGACACCTGATTCAAATGGAGTTAAGTCCATATACTATGAACAGGGCCTGTTTACTTCATTAAGAATCATCCTGCTCTACAAATTCCAAAAAGGCTCGACTGGTTAAAATGATTTAGTGTGAAATACATTGATTTGAATTTTGGAACTGCTGTACGTTATTATTTCAGTTTCTATGGTTTATTAAGTGAGTAATATTTCAGCAGAAGAGTTCTGTTTAAACAACGTCACTGAAAGCACAGAATGCCGGTGTGAGGTTGAATGTTTTCCTCTCTGATCATATTGTCTGTGATGTGTAACAGCGGGACATGAGATAAGATAAGATAAGATAATCCTTTATTCGTCCCGTGACGGGGAAATTTACAGCATTACAGCAGCAAAGTGGAGCGTGCAAAAAATAAAGAGCATTTATTAAAAAAATAAGAACAAATGGATAAGTAGAGATATACAGATGAATCGTACAGATAAGAACCAATGAGTATTTGTACACTAGTCCAATTGATGTAATAAATAAGCTACATAGAAGCTACAGTATTGCAGTTGAGGTAAGAGCAGTGATATGACATGTGTGTATGCATCATTTATGTACTGATATTCTAATTCCACACACACCCAGTGGAGAAAACATGGAGACATGGAGGCAATATTTCAGTAGCAACTGCAATGTACTGGTATTTCATAATACTTGTACATTTTATATTTTTCAAGGACAGCCTGTGAAGCTTCCTGTATTCTGCTGCCCTCTGCTGGAGGTAAGTGACTAGTACAGTTTACAGAGCCACTACAGGATGCTCCTGACACACCAACTGACAGGCACGATGAAGAATCAGTGACATGAGTCTGGATTACATTTGACTGCATCATCGAGTTGCTCCCATCCATTTTTTTTGTTGAAAGAACCTTTTGTTTCCTATTAATGATTTGAATCTTCAAAAATGAAATTCATAGTAATAAATGTGTCTGTTTGGCATTTTCTTCGTGAGCTCTTTCTTCATAGATGTACTGTACGGATTTTGTTTCATGAAGTGGATTAAGAATAGATCGGTTCTGCAAAAATCAGCATTGTCTCTGCAATCGAAGTAAAAGCATGTTATGTATGATAATGTTATGTATGATAATGTATTGTACTACCGATAATGTTCATTGCCATATTTTGTTCGGCAAAACACTCCTCTTATCTCTTTAGTAGAGGGAGTAGACCAGCACTCTGTTTTACTGCAACAACTTGACCTTCATAAAACAATTGTGTGCCAGCTATTTTTGTATCCACTTGTCCTAAAACTACATGCTTGATCTTTTTGTTCCCTTGTGTTTAGTGTGAAGCGGCAGCTAACCTGAGAGCTTCTGGTAACCAGGGTGAAATTATTCAAATGTGTTGGCATACGTGGGCCTTCTTATTGAAAGATAATCAGATAATCAGAGAAAAATGAATATGATGGTGCTTATTCCCAGAAGTACAGCCTTTCTTGTGAGTTCAATACCTCACCTGTAAAACCTCAGGAATACTACAAGAGTGGAGTTTTTTTTTTTACTAATTTTGGTGAACCTGTATAAAATACATTAACAAGATGAGTTGAATATGCACCTGCATTGATTATGAATTCATGTAAAAGCAGGATTTTGTTGCTGTAGTTGGTTGGGGTGGAGTGGACTAGAAGTAGACTATCCATCTTCAATTATTACTATATAATATAATTGTTCCTATTAAATATATTACATGTTCATAACATACATTCATTCAATCAGTTGGATACCTCCAATTGTTGTTGCAGTATATGTCCATTAACAGAATATTCTAACTTTTCTTCTGTGGATCTGTCGTCCAGCATAACAAACGCCGAAGATGATACCTGATCAACCAAATGTCAATGATGAGTCGATAGTAAACATACTGATAGATTAGCTGGCTGGTAGTTGTGCTTGAAGCCTCATGGGTCACATGACTGTCTCCTTGCAGGTCATAGCGGTCCGTCGAGAGTATCACCAACGTGACGTTAGACCCACGTGCCTTCCATGTTCTCGTGTCCTCGCTTGTTATTGGAGGATGCTCGTATCGACGCCCACTACACAACGCGCGTCTCTTTCCCGCGAAGAAGGCTGCGTTGTGCCCTGACGCTTGCTAGCTGGATGCTAGGTGAAGCAGTGAGCCTCCAGACACGACCAATACGTGGCTAATATAGAAAAGAGGATACCTCTAACCCGTAACCATGGCGAAGCAAAGCTCTATTTTCAGCTTCTTTACCAAGTCTCCGCCGCCTGTCTCAAAGTCGAAGCCCAGTCCATCTCCGACCGAGGCAGACCTGCCGTGCAAAGTTGAGAAGTCCAGCTCCTCTCCGAAAGAGCAAGCTAAACAGGCACCGCAACAACAGGCGAGCAAGACCAAGAAAGTCAAACCGAAAAGTGTCTCTCAGGGAGCGAAAGGCGGAATAAACAAACTGTTTGGCGACAAGACACCAGTAACCAAAGACAGGTGAGATAACCGTCTTAAGAGTTAAGCTTCAATTTAAGCTTAAGCTTCAATTTAGGAGTAAGTTTGACTTTTACTTTAAGATTGGTCGTGTCATTTTGTTTTCCTGAATGACACTTTCCTTATTGATTGTCCTCCGTACAGCAGTGTGAATTTCCATATTTGTAGTGATACCATGCTTATAAACTGTTATGTTGATGATGGTGATATTTATCTTTGAATTTATCATGGAAAGTTTCCCCTCTTCTCCTATTAAGTTTCCCAAAGATAAAACTGAATGCAAGTGTCCATTTCTGGCTGGGGATCATTGTTTTCTGTCATATCCCTCTCATCTCTGTTACCTACTGATTACTTATACAAGAAGTCCATATTGATCTGGATCGATCTGAATTTGTCTTTTTTCCCTTATTTGACCAGCTCCACATGCTCATTCAATGCTGGTGCACTTGTGTGGGCAAAACTGGAAGGGCACCCATGGTGGCCGTGCATGGTCGTCCCCCAGCCCCTGACTGGACAGCAGATGAGAGGCCGTGGCTCGGCCCAACGCATGCATGTCCATTTCTTTGATGAACCCCCAACTAGGGGATGGGTCAGCACCAAATATGTCAGAGAGTACCAAGGTTGGCTACTTATAGCTTTACACCATTATTTACGGTATCATCAATTCAAACAATCATTAACTGAATTGTGTTGTTGGGCTTTCTCCTTTTAAGCTCGAGAGCTGTTTTTGTCTCTGTTGAAGGATCTTTTATCTCATTTGTGTCGCAGGTTCGGACAGTAGTGACGCTAAAACTGGAGGGTTGTTTTTCAGTAGCAAGCCTGTGATCCGTCATGCAATGGAGCTTGCTGACAATGTCATGTTCAAAACCCCTGAAGACAGACTAAAGATACCTCTCTGTGTGGATCCATCAGATGAGGAAGAAGAAGAAGAGGATGATGAAGAAATGGAGGTTAGTATGGTTGATAAGTATGTTAATAATGTGTATGCAAATAATGTTGATCCTCTGTAATAAGTTACTTCATATGCTTCTGTAAGAGTTTGTTTATAATCAGGTCAATGATGTAGATGTACATACTCTAATTACCTTTTTTTTCAGGTTGACAAGTCCACGGTGACTGACGAAGAGGTCAGTGATGAGGATGAACAGAAAAATGAGGGGGAGAAAACATCAAAGGCTGGTCAGCGTTTAACCCGCGCTAAGGGAAATAAGGCCAAGCGCCGTCGCATAATTGTAGCCTCAGACAGCGACGGATCAGAGGACGAATTCAAACCAGAAAATGCTGCAAGCAGCAGTGAAGATGAAGAGGAAGAAGGAACGGTGAGCAGTGATGAGGAGAAAGCGGAGAGCACACAAGAGTCGGAAGCAGAAAGCCCCGTCAAGCCTGTCAAGCGCAAACGTCCCGCAGAAAAGCCTGCCATTACAAAAGACATCATATCCAAGACCCCTTCCAGCACACCAAAACGAGCTCCAGCTGCTCTCACAGCCGACACAAAATCTCGTTTGTCAGCTTTTTCTGCCCCTGACAGCTTTGACAACCAATCCAATGGCTCAAGCACGGGTGGAGGCGCCACCGTTTGGGACCATGAGAAGCTGGAGTGGTTGCTTGATTCCCGGAGGAAAGACGGTCGGATGCGGCGGATGACGGATGAAGGCTATGATCCTACCACCCTGTATGTGCCAGAGGACTTCATAAACAAGAACTCCCCTGGTATGCGTCAGTGGTGGCTGATCAAACGCGAGATGTCTGATACTGTCATTTTCTATAAGGTTGGGAAGTTCTACGAGCTGTACCATATGGACGCCGTGATTGGAGTCAACGAGCTGGGACTCACTTTCATGAAAGGGGCCTGGGCACACTCAGGCTTTCCAGAGATCGGCTTTGGGCGTTTCTCAGATGTACTGGTCCAAAAAGGCTATAAGGTGGCGCGTGTAGAGCAGACAGAGACCCCGGAGATGATGGAAGCACGCTGTAAGTCCCTGGTTAAACCCACTAAGTATGACCGCGTAGTGAGAAGAGAGGTGTGCAGGATTATAACAAGAGGCACCCAAACCTACAGCGTGTTGGACGGTGCTCCTTCAGAGACTCAGAGCAAGTTCCTGATGAGTTTAAAGGAAAAGGCTGAAGAGGACAGCTCTGGTTGTTGCCGCATCTACGGAGTCTGCTTTGTAGATACCTCCGTGGGTTCTTTCCATGTTGGCCAGTTCCCAGATGATCGCCACTGCTCACGTCTGCGCACCCTGATAGCACACTTTGCTCCTGCGGAGGTGCTCTTTGAAAGGGGGAACCCATCTGTTGAAACACGCAAAATACTCAAGGCCTCTCTGTCCTCTGCTCTGCAGGAAGGACTCAATGCAGGGACCCAGTTCTGGGATGCTCAGAAGACCCTTAAAACCCTCTCAGAAGAAGATTACTTCAGAGAATCTGCAGGCAAGTCTCAGGGGACAAGGAACAATCTTCTTCCTGCACTTCTCAAGAAGATGACCTCTGAGAGTGATTCGCTGGGCCTCACCCCAAAGGAGGGCTACGAGCTGGCACTGTCAGCACTGGGTGGATGCATCTTCTACCTGAAGAAGTGTCTAGTAGACCATGAGCTGCTCTCCATGGCCAATTTCGAAGAATATGTCCCTGTTGATGTTGAGATGGAGAAAGCCGCTGGCCCGGCCAGCTTTTTTGCCCAGACTCGTCAGCGTATGGTCTTGGATGGAGTGACTCTGGCAAACCTTGAAATATTTCAGAATGGATCCGGAGGAACAGAGGGGACACTGCTCGAGCGCTTGGACACCTGCTCAACCCCGTTTGGCAAGAGGCTGCTAAAGCAGTGGCTCTGTGCTCCTCTCTGTAACCCTAAATCCATCAGTGACCGACTGGATGCAGTGGAAGACCTGATGGGAGCTCAGGCCCAGGCTACTGAGGTTTCAGACCTGCTGAAGAAGCTCCCAGAT
The DNA here is from genome assembly GCA_901007825.1 of Macroramphosus scolopax. NCBI lineage: Eukaryota > Metazoa > Chordata > Actinopteri > Syngnathiformes > Centriscidae > Macroramphosus > Macroramphosus scolopax. The sequence goes on from CAAKHC010000533.1 coordinate 167,954, forward strand.
TTGGAGCGTCTCCTCAGTAAAATCCACAGCATTGGTACCCTGAAAGGACAGGACCACCCAGACGGCAGAGCAGTTCTCTACGAGGAGGTCACCTACAGCAAGCGCAAAATTGCAGACTTCCTCTCAGCACTTGAAGGTTTCCAAACTATGCAGGAGATCGTTTGCGTCTTCACTCCACTTTCAAGTGAATTTCGATCGACATTCCTCCGCCAAGTGGTCAGTCTGAAAGGCGAAAAAGATGGTCTCTTTCCAGACCTCTCTGCTGAGCTCCAGCGCTGGGAGACAGCCTTCGACCATAAGAAAGCTCGCAGCACTGGTGTCATAAGCCCCAAGGCTGGCTTCGACCCAGACTACGACCAGGCTCTCACAGGGATCAAAAGCAGTGAACGAAAACTGCAGGATTACTTGGACAGACAGAAAAAGAGAGTTGGCTGTAAAAGCATGGCCTACTGGGGAACTGGGCGCAATCGCTTTCAGATGGAGGTGCCCGACAGTGTCTCAGAGGTGAACATTCCCCAGGAGTATGAGGTGAAGTCGACAAAGAAAGGCTGGAAGCGCTATGTGACAAAGGAGACTGAATTTCTGTTTTCTGAGATGCAAGGATTTGAGGAGCAGAGAGACGCTGCCCTGAAAGACTGCATGAGGAGGCTCTTCAACAACTTTGACAAGAACTACCAAGACTGGAAGACTGCTGTGGAGTGCATGGCTGTGCTTGGTATGTGCGTTCTCTATACATCTAGAAGTCATTTATGTTACCACAGAGAAAGATATTTCTCAGGCTTGTGAGAATGGCAGGTGTCTGCTCTGAATTCATTTCCTGCAGATGTTTCTGATAAATTTCCATAAACTGTCAGGCAATATGAACCATCTTAACGCTCGTTAAAATATCACCGTCATTGGGTAATTCTTCTATTTACTATGTAGTTTGTAAGTATTTTGTTTTTTGTTAAGACAGCTGAGCAGCAAAATCATCCCATAATAATATAACTTTTGAAGTTCTGCTCTCGTAGTGAGGACATTTAACAATGCTTATCACTCGTAATCGCAACATTGATTACTGATAACTGAGTCATTGCTTCTTTTCAGATGTGCTGTTGGCCTTGTCACGCTACAGCCAGGGGGGAGATGGACAAATGACCAGGCCGCAGGTGATGCTCCCCGAGGGCGATGATCAGGTAGTACCCTTCCTTGACCTCACGGGATCCCGCCATCCATGTGTCACCAAGACCTTCTTTGGCGATGACTTTATCCCCAATGACATCTACATCGGCTGCCCTGGCAGCAGTGAAGATGATGAGGGAAAAGCCCACGCCTCCTGTGTCCTCGTCACAGGGCCAAATATGGGTGGAAAGTCTACTCTCATGAGACAGGTGGGTTATCTATAGATGTTTGCTGTAAAACGCAGGCCTTCAGTAGCTGTTCCCTGCTGATATTAAGATACTTTGCTTTTGTTTGGTGCAGTGTGGACTCGTGATCATTCTAGCTCAGCTGGGCTGCTACGTCCCTGCCGAGAGTCTTCGCTTCACACCAGTCGACAGAGTCTTCACTCGACTTGGAGCCTCAGATCGCATAATGGCTGGTAACATCACAGAGTCCTGTAACACATTGTGTCCTGAGCTCCCATCCTGTGAACTCAGTTTGTATTAACCATCATGTCTTCTGTAGGAGAAAGTACCTTCTTTGTTGAGCTAAGTGAGACTGCCAGCATCCTGCACCACGCCACTAAACACTCATTTGTGCTTCTGGATGAATTAGGTAAGGTAATTATGTAATTAGATAATAATACTAATTAGGTAATTATGGCTTATCCATAGTGACAATACACGGTAGTTTGTTTTGGATTGTAACCATTCAGCTGTAAACTGTTTGCAGGAAGAGGCACAGCCACATATGACGGCACAGCGATTGCCAGTGCTGTTGTGAAGGAGCTCGCTGAGAAGATCTGCTGTCGCACTCTGTTCTCTACACATTACCACTCCCTGGTGGAGGACTATGCCAACAACCCTGCTGTGCGATTGGGCCACATGGTGAGTACATCAAAGCAAAACAAAGTTAATGCCGCAACCTCTTTACCAAGTGAAATGTAAATGTGTATCTTGTGTGGGTGACCTGCTACTGTCAGTGCCAATTTATTAGATATACACTGTATTTAAAAGCCAAATCTCTCCACCAGAGTGCTGAAACAATGTTTTGTGTAGCATCAACATTCTGTGAAAGGGTGGACGTGGACAAATGAAGGAAATAAAGTGTCAGCTTTGTTTTCCTTGTTCTTGCATGTGCTGGGGCATTTTCAACCTGCCAAATGAATAGGTGTTCACAAGTAGTTTCATTGTATCTAGTCACTATTGACCTGAGAATCCTTTCTACCTCTTTGAAATGATTTTGTTTGCTGCGATGGCATAACTGTCACGGATGCTGTGCCTTTGCAACATGTGTAACGCTTGTTTTGTTATGTTCAGGCATGCATGGTGGAAAATGAATGCGAGGATCCAAGTCAAGAAACAATCACCTTCCTCTACAAGTTCATCACTGGGGCTTGTCCTAAGAGCTACGGCTTCAACGCTGCTCGTCTCGCCAACCTCCCAGAGGTGGTCATCCAATCAGGACATCGAAAAGCCAAGGAGTTTGAGAGGAGCACCGTCATGCTCCGACTCTTCAAGTGTGTATTGTCACTGTAGTAGATTATTCATTGTTATGTTGACTGTACTCCTGCAGTGACACCCCAAGCAAATATTTAAATTTTGTAATTTACATTCTCCAACTGTTCTTCTCTCTGCTCTTCCAGGAAGCTCTGCCAGTTCGCCGATGACGCCGCAGTGGGCAACACACACTTTGCATCACTTGTTCAGATGATCAACACCCTGTAAACAAGTTCTGTCCTTGTTGATTGTTTTGTTCCCTCAGCACTAAAAAAACTACTACTGCAATGATCTAATAAAGTTTATTTTTTTTTAAAAATGACAATGTTTCATCTAGGAAATTAAACCCCTTTAATTCACGCTAGCGCCTACATAACGGTTATTGAATACTTCACAATATATTAAGTCTAGATGTTATGATACATGCATACATTTCAGTCTGAATGAGAACCCACAATCACCAGTACACATGAATGGGAGGGATGGGGGTGATGAAACCATATAGTGCTGTATATAGACACTTGTCTCAGCTTCAGTAGAGTAAAAAGCCTTTAGATTCTCCAGCAACATTGACAAACAAGGACGCAAAGTTGGCTGTGCCTTCACAAGACCAGCGCCTTTCATATCTGGGATCTGATCGTAGTGGAGGTGACGTATCGGAGTTTCGAACCACACGGTGAGAAATAACTATTGACTTTAATGAAGGACAATATGGATATAGACTTTAATCTTCAACTTAACTGATGAATCACAGAAGTTACAACCATCTAAATGCCACTAGATAATTTCCACTGCAATACTAAAACACCAACCAGCAATGTGTTTATTTGGTACATAAAGGAGGTTGTATCTCCATTATTAGAATATCATGGCTTCATCTGGATAATCAAACTATAACTCGTACGTGTTACACAGCTGCAACTTTAGAGTACATATGCTTGATACTCTGAGACCTTCCTGTGAAGTAAAAAAACAAAAATGCATAGATTGTGTAAAAAACAAAAAGATCACAGCTGTTCAGTTCCCTTACAAAGACATTTACAAAGCAATCCCAAACAAAGTGAAACAAGTCTTGTGAAAGCACATTTCAGCATGAATCTTCTGTATTGCAGATGAGTGAATGTTGCTGGAGAATATGTAAAGTGTTTTCCTCATTTCTCTGATCTCTTTCACAGAAAGAAGTTAGATACTGCGACATGGGTATAATTACAGCAATTCTAGGTAATAACCAAAGAAAATAACACATTTAATAAAATAAAGACATTCAAGTACAGTAAAATTTTTGCATGAAAATACAAAACTACACAAAAGCATTAAAATCAAAAGTTTTCTTGAAGGGGGGGGCTGAAGTGCTGGGTCATTTTTCTCGTACGAGCAACGTCGGTTGCTCAGTGATGGAAGCATTGTTGTGTTTGGGGCCTTCGCCTCCACATGAGAAAGGTTGCGTCTCTTCTGACTGAGCGTAGCTTCTTTCCGCGATGTGTCTGTACATGACTGCAGTATCAGGTTTTTTTCCACTTCTCAAATGCTGAAGAGCCGCAGTGGCATTTGTCCATTTTACACTTACCAACCCAACAAGCCCACTCGTCTGCCATCTTCCATTAATGTCATCTTTTTTTAATAAAATAATTAAAAGGAAAAGAAAAAGCGAGGCATCCAAAATCAGACTTGTTTTTTCTAAATGTCTCCTTTTTTTTTAAGTCACTGTAAATGCTCTGTCAAAGTGAGTCTGTATTTAGGTTTGTATTTCCTCCTCCGCTGCTGGACAAAGTTTTTCATGCCCACTACAGCTGAAGCTCAAAAAGCACCTCTGGTCTTGAGCTCAGTTGTGCTGCAGTGTGTTGGACTCTATAGGAGGAGCAGAGTCATACAGTGTGTCAGTGTCATGAGTCGGCTCTCCAGCTAATGTGCAAGGATTTGACAGCGTCCCTGCACCACAGTCGCAGAAGAACCTGCAGGTGGAGAAGACAAGAAATGATTACAACTTTAACATTGACCTTAATGGAAACAGCAGAAACACATGTTAATAGATGTTATTAATGCATTTGCGTGAAAGCCTGCAGACATCAGCTCTTCCCCAGACTCACCTTTCTTGACTTTAATAAATGTTATGCAATTCTGTTTCACTTTACTCATTCAGCCCGAAACTATTTAAACTGTATATATACACAGTTAAATCTCTGCCTGACGCCAGCAGCTCAAGGGTGTATTTGCTTACAATAGCGTCACACAGGAAATTCTCCAATTATTTGTTGTCTGCAAAGTTGTATTGTGGGTAATATAGTCCCCTAGTGTTGACAATACAAGGAAGAGCAACACTATATAACTTGTTCTGCAGCTTTTTTACTTCCTGATTTGGTCATTTTTCCCTTTGTGCTTCCACCATGGACAAGAAGGTTTATGTAGATAAATGGGTTTCTTATTTTGAAAATCAACCAGTTCCCATGCCATTCTTGTGTCTGACTTCCTGCCCTGCTTGATCTGCTTGTGCAGACTGCTGCGGCTTCCGTCAAAAATATACTGGGAATGTATTTTAAGTGGAGCAAAATAGACAAGAATTAGCTAGAGTGGCCATGTCCCTCAAGCTCAAGCAGCAATGTCCCAGTGTGACCCAGTGGGATCAGGCCATAATGAACATGCTTTCCCTGAATTCTGTGAGATCCTGCAAAATGCTATTCAGATGTTGACAGATGTTGCATGCACACACCTCCATGTATAAAGGCAAGGCTGCAGTTTATTTTGGTAATGCGTGTCAGAGTCACATTCATTTAAAGTGAAATGAGACAGTAAGACTGACCTATCATGTCTGATGAACTCCACGTCATGTCCTTGGTGGCACTTCTTGATGCAGTTCACACAGATGGCGTTGCGGTCTGTTGTGTTACAGGTGTGACACCTGTGGGAAACCATATTGTACCCATCAAAAATCACAGGTCAGATACAGTCGAGTGCATTCTCGTCTGATCAGGAGTACAAACATGAATTACCTGTAAAAATCGTGCATTGGGTAGCTGGTGTAACTTGAAATCTTGTACAGGCACTGACCTCTGCTCACAGCCTTTTCAATGGCATCTTGATTGTTCATGATTTTATTATCTGGTGGAAAAAATAAAATCGCAGTAATTGGTATATTACAGTTGACTTGATTATTGAAAGGAAGTCGTGATTTGTCAAGAAAGCATGCATCTTAAGAAAAGTACCTTTCATTGTAACATTGACACCAGATGCAAGAAACAGCCCTCCAAAGCGATTGTTGAAGATCTGATTGCCCTCTAAGGTCGCTGTGGCGTGATTGGTGATCTCAATTCCTAGTGCAGAAAATCATAGTTCATACGTCGAGTTCTTAGTTCACATTAGAATTTACATTAACACCTATTTGCTTACACAGATATCAATTGCAAGTAGGGGTGTCACAATACCAGAAATCTAATAATCGGTATCAAACCACTAAAATTTAAAATGATTGATCCCAAATTTTATACAAAATCACAATGTTGTCGATGTGCTTTATAATCTGTACAGTACGACACCCTCTGTCCTTAGACCCTCTATATAAATAAAATACTTTAAAAAAAAAGAAAACGCTGACCCGCTGGATATCTAAAGGCACTTTGATTCATTCAGCACCTCCATGCTCAGGTGTCCCTCTCAACCCTCCGTACACACTCATAACATTTCCACACCTCTCCAACACCTGTGGAAAACACTGGACTCATTGTTTTTACCACGACCTGTTGCTTCATATTCAAAGTCTTGCCACGTGTTGTTATTGCCCATAAACGTTAACTTCGGGCTTATTGTACCAGAGGAAAACAGGTTTTGCCAGAATTTTGGCATTGACTTGGCACCAAAGTATCAGCTCTTGTTACATCCCTAATCACTCAACACTTAAGCACCTAATCACAGATCCCAGCCTTTGTTCTGGTACTACCAACCTGCAGCGAATCCGTCAAATATCCTGTTTTTCCTCAATACTGGGTGACTGTTGGTGCTGATGAGGACTCCTGCTTGGGCATTTCTGAAGATATCATTTTCCTCAAGCAAACCTGAGGGGAGAAACAGACTATGTCAGACTCAACTGTCAACTACTTTAAAAAGGTACATATAAATTATATGTGACATAATGACCAGGATCAAACTAATACTGCAGGTCATTCATGTCCTGAACTGTTTTATTTGAGTTACCTCTTCCTCCATTGAATATACAGATGCCCCCATCTCTCCCGTCATGGATCTTATTCCTTCGCAGAGTGGGGTTGCTGTCGGTCTTGATCCATACTCCGGCCATAGCATTGTCAAAGATCTCATTGTCCTCAATAAAGCCCAAGCCTAAAAGAAACAAATGTATGTGTCATTATTAAGGAAACAAGACAAACTATCAGGTCATACACCAGGAAACGCCAACGAGATTATGATTCTCAGGAGGAAATATAAGCAAGCATTACCTGAGTTGTAAACCAGAATGCCTCCATTCTGACCTCCCCAGATCTTGTTCCGCCTGATCTTGGGATTGCTGCCAGTTCTATCAAAAAAACAGACACGAGGGATACTTTATCCTCTGCAGCTCTAAAACGGAATGCTTTGCCATTCTTATGTAAGGACCAGATCATCTGCTTCAGTCTTCATGAATTTCAAGTTTATATTTATTTAGAACAGAAAAATGATTTTGTCATTTGTCAAATGTTATCATATAATTTTTCCACAAACCTAATTTGGACTCCAGAATACATGTGATTGTAGATGTCATTGTCTTCCAGGACTCCATGTCCATTGTCATAAAAGTAGACCCCGACCTGTTTAAATGAAAACAAGAATTTGTTCGCTTTTAGTTATAAACAACATGAAGCACATCCGTAATTCTACATAAACTTAAGTCCTGCTGCTACTGTGTAACAGTAGACGTTCAACTGTGTGTGGGACTCATGTTTGTCTTGTTCACATTTACTTGTCATCATCAGACATACAACTAGTGTGCTATCGTACCTGCTTCCCGCTGTGTATCCTGTTTCTCCTCAGTACTGGCGTACTGCCAGTTGTCACCCACACTCCTGCCAGCGTGTTGCTGTACACCTCATTCTCCTCGATGACACCTTGTCCTTTCTCATGCTGTGTGATACAAAAACCACAAGGCATCACTGTTATGTCCAAAGATTAAACCATATGAAAGTTTAAAGGGTGAAAACACGCACTTTGTTTCAACTTGATTGATTTGAATGTCTGTAAATGTTTGGAGAATAATTACCACGTATATGCCGCCATGTTGGCCATCGTGGATCTTGTTATGCCGGACAATCGGGCAGCTGTTTGTCCTGATCTGAATTCCTGCCAAGGCATTACCATAGATGTCGTTTCCTTCAATGAGGCCTCTGCCGTCTCCAAAGATATACACTCCACCTTGGTTGCCATTAAAAATGGCATTGCCCCTGCGTTAGGACAAAACAACAAATTTTACAAAAAGTCCTTGATTTGATATCTTTTAATAAATTAATTCAATTTCATATTTGACGACCACACTGACCTTATTGTGGGGTCACTGTTAGAGGTGATCCACACGCCAGCAAAGTTATTTGCATATATCTTGTTTTCGATGAACTGGCCGCGGCCCTTTTCATGCACATATATGCCCCCCGTCTGGCCGTGATGGATCTCACAGCGGACCACTGTTGGATTGGCATAAGCCTTCACCTCAAAGCCAGCGATGCGGTTCCTATGGATATTGCAGCTCTCAAAGTAACCCTGGAAGTGGGAAAAAAAGGTAGTACTGTATATATGCACAAAATACGTACAGGTTCCTTGAGCTGCAACAAACTAAATCAATTAAATTCTTGTGTATCTAATCTGCAGAGCTTAAACTATCACCAGACTACAATTGATTGTATTTCTATTGTATCATGGCACCGTATAGATTATAAAGACATCTAGTATTACTTTGATAAAGACTGACAAATAAATGAAAGGAACAAACAGCAGACAACCATGGCATTGTAGTAACACCAACAAACGACTAACTGCGATGAGGCAATTACTTCTTTCTTTCAAGATCAAAACATGCCAGATGTCTTTTGAAGACGTTTTAAACAACAACAAAAACACACCATCAAATGACAGAGCCAAACTTACCATGCCGTGGTCAAATGTAAAAACACCCACATCTCGGCCATGGTGGATGTGATTCCGTCTGATGATTGGGTTGCCATGGTTTTTCACCCAAATTCCAGCCAGAGCATTGTTAGAGATCTCATTGTCCTCATATATTCCCTGCACAATGAACAATGATGAACAAGTTCAAGTTTCTGGACTTTACTTTGATTGGCCTTCTTGCTGCTAATAAAACCAGCCAGGAGTTTATATAATACATATACAGAGAGGAACAGTACTGCTGCTGTGAGACTCACTGTACAATAACACAATGCTTACAAATGCCTTGAGGTGTGAAAGTGATAGCTAACCCCCATGGAAGAAATGTATATGGTACCTGTGCATGGTCAGTGATGTAAAGACCAACATTTTCACAGTCACTGATGTTGCAGTGCTTGATTGTGGGACAAGCACCCTGGCCGCTGACACAGACAGCTGACCCCACTGAAACAAGCAGAATAAACGTCAATGAGCTACTGTACATATCCATCTATAAAGCAAAGCAAGTAAGCAGATGCATCATTACCTGTACACGTGCTGCGTATGATGCAGTGGTCAATAATGGGGCTGCAGTTGACTGTAATTTCCAAGCAGTGGTGGGCATTGTGATGCTGGGCGGATTTATCATCAGGATTGAACTGCAGTGGGCATAACAGTCCAAAGATATGAACAACCATGACAGAGGTCTTCCAAAATACCAGATTAAAAAAAGAACCAGTAATCTCACCCTTATGGTCATGTACCCAACGTAAGCATCTTCTGAGCCTTCCATGAATACAAAGGTGGAGTCTCGGGTATTCTCAATGATGACTTTCTCAGCGACTTTTCCAGGAGCTAAAAAATTATTGGAACATTAAAATTAGAAAGAAGATAAACAAACAACAGCGTGAAAATGTGCAATGACTTCAGACACACATACCAGCTCCGATCATTGTGATAGGCGACTCTATGTAGATCCATTCATCTGTGTAAATACCGGTGTGGACGAATATCAGGCCGTCAAAGTGAGGCTCCTGGCCTCCTCCGAGAGCATCTTCAATTGTGTCATAGTACTGAAAAACATACAGACTAGTCAGATGGATGGCTGGAATATGTCAATGGGGAGAAAGAAAATGAAAGTAACAGTTGACTTACAAACATGTTGTCTCTCCCTTTGTATCTGGCAGGATTACTGTAGAAGTGTTCTGCAAAGCCCGGTTTAACATGTGCACCTTTATACTGTAAAGAAACATTGACAGTTATTCACATACCTAAGAACTGAATTAGTACTTTGAACAATGTCAGACAGCAAAGACTTTGCACTGGCATAACATTTCCAAACATTTCCCTCAACAAGGATGAGGGATAAGTCATCATTGCAAAATGTCTGAAACATTCTTGTGCAGGGAGAACAATCCTAAAGGTCAATATATCCCAAAGGAATACAATTTAAACACATAGTTCGCTTCTTCACCCTGAATACTGAATGTCAGCATTATAGCCTGTGGTGTTGTCCTTTCAAATGACATTAATCTGCTGAACACAGAGGATTTAAATTCGCACATATGCAATTCATAGCACCAAAAATATCAATGACATAGATTACAAGAAAGGGTCACATTTTTATCTTGAAGACAAAACCTTTCATACATACATTGTTAATATATGATTATTTCTTTGTGAAGCAAGTTATGTTTAGAGCCCAAACACCTCAACCATCCAATAAGTTTTATAGTAGATAATCATTTAACAGATTTAACAGTTTGGGTTTTTTGTTATTTTACATCAGCTGAAATCATATGATGTTTCTTGGCTTCTTAATTCTTCGCTGAAGGCTTGGAATCTATCATTGCCTCTTCTAGTGTTAAGTTAACAGTACTACATATCTGCCCCAAAAGGCCAGAGTAATGAGAACGGGCAAAGCAAAGTTCTAACTGTTATATACCAGTGTCTCATTTATTTCACAGTAAAAATATAAAATCAAATTGTTCTTTTACGGTGCTGAAATCAATCACATTCACTGTAATAGAACTGTAATTGAAATGCATTAAACATACTTTAATAAAGATCAGCAATAAATCAAGAAGCCAACATAAGGTTACATACCAGCTGCTGAAAACTTTCCTTCCAGGGATTTGGCTGATCATATTCTTCTGGATTTATCTGGTAAAACTTTCCTGCCTCGGGATGCATCATCGGCCGTGTGTATTCAAAAACTTCCATGTAGAGCCTCTTCCTGAAATGCAAAGACACAAAGACAATTAACATCACTCTCGTCTCAATTGCATTAGAATTCCTAAGTGTAAATGGGGTGTACAGCAGACACAAACATATTCATATAGTTTAGAATACGGTTTGTAGGGAGTGGAGTGCAGTCAAAAAGGTCCATGGCCTCATCCACAAAGGGGGTACTGACACAAAAAAGCAGGCAGTCAGTTGTTGAGCAATATCCACAGGTAAAACTGATTCACATCGTTGATAAGCTAATTTGTTGTGGTTATTTGTTCTGATCTATAAGTGCGAACTACCGACTCGTTATTTGTTGTAAATATGGTGAAGAACGTGCATGTGCATGAACATTCAATCCTCCTTTCTTAGCTCAGAATGAGTTGCCATAATAAACAGTCATTTCAAAGCTCCAACTAACCCAACTGACCTACTAAAATAACTTTAAGAATGTTTAACAAATGGAGTTTTGTTTATGACTGCAGCAACAAAGCAAAAAAAAACAACCCACACTTCCTTCTTACCGGTTTAAATTACAGCTTGAAAGTTAATGTGAATAAGATGCACATCCCACTTAAAGCTAAGCTTAATGCACCGTCAAACAAGCTTTGGGACAGTTATGTTTTCCAGAACATTTAAAGGAGGTTTTGGTTGAAAAATAATAAAACAAACTTGAAAGCAGATGTTGAACCATTTACTTAAGTCAAACAACCTTTAAAATACCCAGTCAAAATGTAAGGGCTTCCAGTGATTAACAAAAGTCTCACCAGAGGATGGGGTCATTGGCCAGCTCACTGAAGCGCTTGCACACACATGCAGCACGGCACAAGTCCTGCTCCAACAGGTACGAAAAGATCTTTAACACCACCTCGTCTGGAAGCTTCTCCTGCAAATACTGCTCTGCTGGAGCTGCTGGAAAAAGGAAGACATGTCACACATGCATATTTACAGTTAGACAGCCGGAAACCCTTGCTACTGCACGCCTAAGGATCTAAATTGCCCTGAATGTTATCCAATACTGGTGAGAGCATCATGAAAGTCAACAATTTACACTTAAAAACAATTCCATATATTCATTTACAAACAGAATGAAAAAAGCTCAAACAAATGCTGACTTTTACAGAGAGATGCATTTGAATACCAAAACCTTGAGCTACATTCAAATAAGAAGCCATGTTTGTTCACAGTATTATCTTGACTGTATACTTCACGTTTCTGTTTACACAGCAAATAACTGCCATCAGTTCATGAACATATACACTGCTTTTTCACAAATGTGCGCAGGCTGTGCAGATTACATCCAGGCTTATATCTGCGGGACTGCAATCTAGTCACAGATCCAGTAATGTAGAGGAAATAAAAAGGGAAATGGTGAAGAAAATTGTGATAATAAATATAAATAAAAATTTATTTTCATGAAGATAATGATGTATAATGTTCTTGTTGGGTAGATTTTACATTTTGCAACATAAATTCACATTGTTATCGGACCATATAGGATATGTGTACACTGCTAGCTATTGCAATGGCTTATTGTAGATTTGACCCTGATTATACATTTGACTCAAAATACTGGTCTTTGTGGATAATAAAGTAATTTGTCAATATTGTGTTCATAATTACCTGGTAGATCCTGACACTTTCCTGAAACTCTTGGGCGCTTAGGTCGGTGTCCAAAGTTTTCTGTGTTTGAGGTGGAAGCCCCCTGTGGAAGAAAGTCAATGGAAACATTACGTATTGTCTTTTGGTAAAGAAAACCTTTATCTTTGAGGCATTTATATTATGTTTTTGATATATGTACCTCCATGTTTGTCTTTGTCGGGCACACTGTTCTCTTGGGTAGGGACTTTCTTCTAAGTTGGTATGGACTATTCTGAGCTCCTGGACCGGATTCTTCTGCAACCATATCTGCAGGAACGTCCTCATCTAGGAATGGTGGAAAATAAAAGTTAGAATAAGAAATTGCATTGAAATAAACACTGAGTGGCACAGAAATACAAGAGAAACATTATTAATGTACAGCAGGCAGGCAGTGAGTCTGCAAGTGGACATTCTTAAGTCACAGCTCAGTACTATCACAAAATAATACTCAGTCGGTGTTCACTTTAATTCTTTTTCCTCCTGTGTAGTATGATCTTATCTGTCGTGAAGCCCTGTAGCACAGATAGCTTAATGGGATCATAATATGATTATAATTGGAGGTTTTAAACATACAACATGCATTGTAGCAACAGATTACCAAAAGCAAATGCCTAAAGAGAATTTTTCAGGTACAGGACAAGAAACAAAAAAGGATCTGTGCATTTCCTGCTCTGACAGATCCCGTCAAGATGGGGATGCAATCAACAGAATCAACAATAGCATTAACTCTCAACTAAACCAGTAGATGGGTTGACAGCTACCCCCAATGGGAGATGTAAACCCGTGTCTGTGTGTTGCTGTGGTTGCATAGATGACTCTCCCAGGCTACTAGGCCAGTAACCACTACAAACACACTGTCTGTGCAACAAACTAGGTCAGTTAAACCTGCTTGAAATAGCCAACGAAAACCCATGTACCAGCCCCTAAACAAACACTGTCATCACCAAGTGGCCATCAGTGTACTGGAGTAAATACTGATATGTAAAAGGCAAAATACAGTGCTTTCAATATTAAAGATGCCAGCTAAACTGTAACAAGCTTGACAGAGGAAAATGGTTTCCTTGAAACGTCATGACTGATCAAATGAAATGGGACTCGAAGAAACATTTGAGAAATCTGATAATGCACAATCAGGTTGAGCTTGACAGTTCATGCCTAGCCTTAGTTGTATCAAAAGCGTTGTTATATAATATGTTATTTTCTTTGATTACAATCGCCATTGCTAGAAACACCAGGTTACGAAGAGTAAATTCTCTGCTGATTGCAATTCAAAGGATGCTGCGAGAGCCAACATCACATGTCACTAGTCCACACTTGATTACGTTTAATCAGATTCACGAAGCTATTTATCAGTGACACCTAGATCGACTAGGTTTCAACCACAGCCTGTCAGCCATGGCAATTATGATTTAATGGCATCCCTCCTCATGTTTACTTTAAAAATTGCAGTTAGTATTCATTTACGTTACATTACACTACCTGTTCATTGTTAAGTTGCTACATAAAAAAAAGCAAAAACAAAATGTGACTGAAGCGTAACAGTGATGTTATTACATCAATTGCAAACATGTTGTCCATGCACTGCTACTTTTAACCCTGCAAATGTTATTAAGACGGGGTCTTGAATAAAACGCTTGGACGCAGATAGCTAGCCAAACATGCTAATAATATCAGCTGTCAGAGGCTAGTTTCATTTAGCATGCTACCACAACCGTTTTGTGTATCCTCCCCTGCGTTTGTCACTCGTGAATCAATCAAATCCTAGCATAACGCTAGTCATTCCAAGTATTAACCTTACGTTGGCCAACAAAAACTAATTTCACTACCGAAATGAGGTCAGACAGGTAGAAGAAACACCTTCGCGGGGCAAAAAATCAAGCAAAACAAAGCGCGGCCTGAGTGCTAAGTACATACACAAAAGCCTCGGTGTTTCCTGACCATACAGGACACTTGAACGCTTTCTGTTAGCAAAACACAACAACCAACGTTGTAACGTTACACATTTCTAATGAAAACTCGTAATTATGTTCAGTATGCCCATTCACAAAACATACAATTCAAGCCTGACAATAGCTACTTGACAAGCCACCTGGAGATGCTAAAGCAATCATAATTGCCATTAACGTTACCTCTTTCCTGGTGGTTCCTCTCCGGCTGCACCGGGCGCGGCCTCGACACTCGCCTTGGTCTTCTGCTAACGTTACTTGCTCTGACGGAGTTCATTTGCGGTGTTGTTAATCTTGAAGAAATGTCGAAGCCTTCACAGCAGAAGAGGCGACGTCGAGCACATCGTCTAAGACTTTTTCAACAGCATTGCAAGATCTATCATCTTCCGCGGCGGCTCCTAAGAATCGTACGGTTGTGTTTTGTTCCCTTTCCCCTGCACTGGTGTTACGTCTTGCCCCGTTCCACTGTAGCAGGAGGAGCCATAACAGACGAGCATAGCCCGTCAGGCATGGGTCACATCGCAGGGGAGGACCTCTTGCCGTCACATGGCACTTCACGTTGGCCAAGTCAAGTCCAAACATTACAGAAAGTATCCCGGTGTGGTCCCCAATTCTGCATAACTGTCGATAATTTTGCCCTTACCTGAACGTGGCCTCAGGCAGTTAGGTCGGATATAACTAACTATTACCAGAATCTAATTCCTAACCTCAGCCAAGGAGGTCTAGCAGGAGGGGAACATAATTTGACATAACACGATTCTGCACCATATCTCAGCTGCAAATTACCTCCACATTTTTTCTGGAGCTCAGTAAAAACCTCACAGGTGGAGGTAAGATGTCTGGCTCAATGTCACAAATTGGTGAAATACGTATACAGATCCTTACCCTAGGTAAAAATACCAATACATCAACAAAAAAAAAAATGCATATTAGCATTGGCAGCTGAATGTAGGCTCTTTAAACTCTTTGGTTTTATATGGCATCATTATATGGTTTTATCTTTAAGTGTGTATTGCAAGCAGCATGTTGTAGTTCATTTATATTCACTTTTATAGAGACACCAGACCAATCTGAGAGTTGTCAGATGATTAATCAGAGAGGAAAGAATAAACAAGTTCAAGGTCTTACTATTACTACAAGGTGCTGTTTGCCTTGATATTATATGAGTAATATAACTTTTGCACATCATATTTGAATAGTGCTGTCCCTGAAAGATTTGTTAGTAATCCAACACGCTCCCATTTGAAAATATAGTGTTTAGTCCTGATGGTGGTGCTATTAAGCCTGACCCAATGAGCATGTTGGATAGGAGCCAAACCAGCCTAAACATTCATATAGATAAACACATATTTAAGTGATAATTAGGATGTTAACATATACTACACAAGGTATTGTGATAAACCTAAATGACCACTTTATTATTGTCTTTTACAACTATTATTTCTCTTTCTTTTATCTCACCTTACTCTTTCTAATGTTCAATAAATCATTGAATCTCAAGAATTTGGAGCTCTGCATTTAAATGCTGTGTTTAGCTTCATATCTTAACTTTTTTTCCCCGACAAATATTTGAAACCTGAACAGGTAGTATTTAGGAGTCATTGCTTTTTGCGTGTATGCATAGCCTGATCAAATAACATGTACAAAAAACTTTTGAAGAGGCCAGATGACAACAGCTCAGTGTTGCTGCATGGGAAAGGTGTTAGATATTAACCCTTTCATGAATGAATTATAACAACCTCAGCCAGGATTTTTTTCACCAGGGGTTTTTATTGCTCTTTAGGCATGAAAAACAAGATTTTAACTTCAGAGTTTTACATGTCCACTCAGGTGGTTGTTTTCAACTGAAGAACCATGTATTTAACAAACAAATAAATACAATTATATATAAAGATGTGAAAACTATAAAATAATATAAAGAAAATGTGCATCCATAGTGTGGTGATGTGACACTGATAACAAGATCCTACATTAGAGACAACTATCTTCTATGATAATTGACAAAGCAGCCAGGGCACAAAGCCACAGGACACCGCATGCAGATTCACTGTCGTGGCTGATGTGCAACTATGCCTTCAAAACCCATGCATATACAAGAACACAGCTTCCGAATAGCTGTCTACTGTCGTGACCTCTATCCATGAAAGGGTTAAGTTTACACCGTGCGGGGAATATGAGTTTTTTGCAAGGTAATGACACAATGGAGTTCTTCCAAACTGCTTTCAACCGTGTATGTGAATATTTGATTTCACTAGCATCAGGTGAGGAGGTATTTGTCATGCTCCTATCAGTAACATTATAGATTGTAATAGACCATTTGATTAAAGACATCTCGGTTAAGAGCAGCAGTTCAGGGAGACTGCATGACAAATGAGAAAAATGTTGCTTTGACCTCTTTTGATTAGATTGGCACTACGTATGGAATAATATTAGAATGGTGTTCCTATTTTTAAGACAAATATCAGAAATCAATTTTCCCCCTAAGAATTGTTCATTGTTTCTTTATAAAGCAAAGGATTATTAGGGGAACTGTGACAAATTGTGCAACATATTCCCAAGTATGCATGGAAACATGATCATTATCATACAATTCACCCAGTTTTCTATGTTTAGTTTCTTAAGTTATTGCGTTATCACAGACTCCCATTTTGATCATATCAGCTGAACAATAGCCTGATTGTCCACTAGATGTCTCCTCACCTCTGAGTATGAACTACATGCTGTGAGTGAGATGAGCGGCACATGATATAG